>BQKN01048451.1:0-24260 GCA_022839385.1 Asparagus kiusianus | reverse complement strand
CCCCCCCCCCCCCCCCCCCCCCCCCCCCCCCCCCCCCCCCCCCCCCTAGGGTGTCTTCTAATTTACAAGTATGAAGATTTGGATGCCCAATATGGAGAAGATTTAAGGGTGTAATATGACAAAACCCCTTTAATTTAAGTAGTTATTGCCTTCCTACATAAATGTGCAGATGAGGAAACTTGGGGCAAATAAAGAGCTTATATAAGTTGATTGAAACTAGGAACAGACGGTTATATATGTCACAGTCTTGTTTTGTTTATAAGATTAAATTATAATATTTAGATGACATATTAATTAGAATTATAACAATAAAGTTTTGGGCGGCACAAGAAACTGGAGGACGGTTTGGTAAGCATGCAAGGTATTAGTTGGACCAAAACATCAACTTCATCATATTATTGCTCCACACTAAGAGTTTGATTTCTTTATAAGATAATATCAAATGCGAAGGCGACAAAGCACAATAAACCTTCCCTTCTTTTCTCCTATCAATAATAATAATAAAGCTAGCACAATAAACCTTCCCTTCTTTTCTCCTATAAATAATAATAATTGAAAAGCTTTGGCCTAATCTCCTAGTTTAGAGTTATATTTGGACTATTCTTTATCTAAAAAAACATTTATATAGCCAATCTCTATCGATGAGTATTAAGAGTATACTCTCCAATTAGGTGGTCCAAATATCGTAATTTTTGTCATCAATTCTAATTTCAAGAATTGAGATGAAGCAAGGTAGTTTTTTCACTATCGCAGTAGCGGTTTTCATAATAGTAATTTTAAAGAAAAAATTGATTTTGAGATAAGATTAAAATTCTATCTACCTGGCTTCTCAGTCATTGAAATTGAGATAGAGGATATACATTTGGAGTTATTAATATCTAAGTATTTTCATCGATCTCCATGTACAAATAATTTAAGGAAGATAAGGTGTTGTTTATGCTAATTGGAGTCAATAAAACCTCGAGGTTGGACTCTGTTGAAGTCAGTTATAAAATAGGGGGTTAATTTGGGGATTATTGGAGTGTTAGGGTCCTCAAGCTTCCTCAGATGGTTGGTTCCTGAGCCAGAAGTCCAATCATGCACATGAAGAACTCGTGATAGGTCAGAGTTGAAATCTTCAGATGTTCCTCCGACGATCAAGTTAGTTCGGAGCTTGAGTAGAGAAGTAAGAGTTTAAGTTTTTAGCAAGACAATTGCTTAACATCATTTAGAATAGCTTATCCTAGACAGCAAACCTCAGTTTCATTATATACAAATCATAAGGGTAGATTGTGATCCGTGGGGGCCACAGCCACATGAGGAGATAAGGCAACGGGAGCAAAGCAAAGGCAAAGTCGCGTGAAGAGAAGTCGCGTGAAGAGATAGGACGTAGGATCCACCTAAGATAGCGGATATCTCTTCACGAGCCCACAAACTGATTTTTTTTGTTTTCTCCCCTATAGCTATATATATAGCTTGCTAGGGTTGCGTGCAAGCGGGTTTTTTTTGGCAGAGGGTGAGAACACATATTTGGCGGCTGTACAAGGCAGAAGGAAAACCGTGTTTGATAGGGCTGCGTGCAGAGGAGAAAACCACAGAGGTTCTGGCGGCTGTTTTGAGAGAGAAATTGAGAGATTGTTTGAGGGTTTAATCTATGAGATCTTGTGAGATTGTAAACTCTATTTCTATTCTCTTTCTCTCTATTAGTAGATCTCCCCCCCCCCCCCCCTCCTTGCCCCGTGGACGTAGGCAATTTACCGAACCATGTAAAATTCATTTGTCTCGCTGTTTGTGTGATTTGTAATAGCTTATTTAGGTTCCCTCGATAGGTTAGTTCTAGAATTGATGAGAGGAAGAGCCGATATCCTACTTTGTTAAGATATTTTGCTTTTGGTTCTTATTTTCTTGGTGAAACGGGAATTCCTATTGTAATCTTACTCTCTTATTGCGCCGAGGTGCTGCCGAAATTTTCGTTGAGCTCAACAAATGGTATCAGAGCGTAGATTTTAGATCTAGGGTTTTAGAATTAGGTGGAGAAAGATTCTTGTGTGAAGATTGGTTCTTGGAGTTCTAGGCTTCGGTGGAGATAGCATTAGGAGTTACCGTTGAAGATTTCACTTTCCTCGTGTGGACAGGAGATCTATTTGGAATCCGATCTAGGGTTCAGTTGGGTAATTCTTAATTTCTATCAAATTTTGATTCTTTTTCTACAATTTGGAGTTAGTTTGCAATGGAAGAAGAAGGTGAAAGCAAGAAGACAATGGCGAGTACAGTTCAAGTTGGTTTTCAGAACACCAAAATTAGTGTGGCGAAGTATGACGGTAAAATCAACTTTGATTTGTATATGAGCGACGTACAGGATGTGCTCAATACTCAAAACTTGGAGGAGACCATCATGGTCCATGAGAGACCACCAAAATATAAATATGCGATATGGGAAAAGATAAATAGGAACGCTTGTGAGGTGATCAGGTCCTGTTTGGAACATGCGCTAAAGTATGATGTGATTGGGGTGACGTTTGCAATGAAGATGTGGAAAATTCTCAATAATAAGTACCTTACAAAGAGTGTTGAGAACCGATTGCACTTGCTGCGTAGGTTATCCAGATTTTAGATGTCCAGAGGCACCTCTCTTGTGGCTCGTATGAACAACTATACGGAGTTATTGTCAGATTTGACGAATGTTGATGAGAAGATTTTGGATGAGTACAAGTCTATTATCTTATTAGGCTCCTTACCGGATGAGGAGTATGACACCTTTGTGCTCACTTTGTTGAACGGAAGATTTTCTATCAGCTATAGTAAAGTTACTAATGCATTAATAATTTATGATTTGATGAGGAAGGACAAGGAGACTTCCCATGCTAGTACTTCAGGCGAGGCCTTATCGATGAGAGGTAGAAGCCCATATCTGAAAGGTGGTAATAGACAGAGGTCAAAGTCAAGAAGCCGCCACTAATTAGCAAAGAACCAATGTGCATTCTAAAAGGAGCAGGAACATTGGAAGAGAGACTGTCCGAAGCTCAAGGAGAAGGAGAATGATAAGCCAATGAGGTGAATATTACGAAAGCCGATGATTCCGATGATTCGAGCTTTTCTCTACTGATTACTCCAAAGCTGAACCACTTGGATGCATCAGATTGAATGCTTGATTCCGATACTACCTATCGTGTGACCCCTAGGCGAGATTAGTTTGTATCTTTTAAGAAGCTCGACGGGGTAATTGTAGTCATGAGAAATGATCAGTCCTGTGGTATTTGTAGGATAGGTACTATGCAGATCTGGATGCACGATGGAGTAGTTCGTGAATTAAAGAAGGTGAGATTTGCTCCTTAGCTGAAGAAGAATCTTATCTCAGTTGGAGCTTTGGAGGAAAAGGGATTCAAGGTGACCTTTGAAAATGTTGTAGTGAAGGTTACTAAGGGATATTTGGTGGTGATAAAGAGAGTCCGCAATCAAAATTTATACTATCTGAAGGGGAGCATTAAGATTGGCCGGGTTGCTTCGGCTATTTTAGAGGTGGACATGAGCAGGCTTTGGCATTAAAGATTAGGGCACACAGGCGAGAAGTCACTACATGAGTTGTACAAGCAGGGGCGCAAGAGTGGTAAAGTGGAGTCTTGTGAGTACTATGTACTTGGAAAAAAGATAAATGTGAAGTTCGGGATAATCATTCATAGGACGAGGGGCATCCTAGACTACGTGCACACAGATATTTAGGGTCCCACCAAGACTGCATCACTTAGTGGTCGACATTGGTTCGTCACGTTTGTAGATGACTATTCTAGACGTTGTTGGGTGTACACATGAAGCATAAGAATGAAGTCCTAAATTTTTTTGTGGAGTGGAAGAAGAGATTGGAACTGCAGACTGGGAGAAAGATCAAGACGTTACGATCCGACAACCGGTGGTGAATACATATTAGACTCCTTTCAGCAGTTATGTCGAGACGAGGGCATAGAGAGACACTTTATAGTTAGTCATATATCACAGTAGAATGGGGGTGGAGGAGAGGTTAAATCAGTCTTTGCTGGAGAAGATCTGATGTTCGTTGGCGCATAGTGGTTTGGAGAAGATCTTTTGAGCTGAGGCACTTTCATATGTGAGCCACCTCATTAACAGGCTGCCTTCATCTGTGATTGAGGGGAAAACCCCTATGAAGAAGTGGTTAGGAGAGCCAGCACATGACTATGACCAGCTCAAGGTATTCGGGTGCCCTGCATTTTATCATGTGAGAACAGATAAATTGGAACCTCAAGCTAGGAAAGTCATATTTGTAGGATTCAAGCGTGGTGTAAAGGGATATAAGCTATGGGATCCAGTTGATAGAAAGATTGTGTTGAGTAGGGACATCACATTCGATGAGGCTTTTAACTTAAAGCTTCCTAGCTCTCATCAAGTGAAGAGCGACCCGACAGAGGAGATATCACAGGTGGTGGAGATTGATGCAGCTCCACAGTGTCTAAATAGTACAGTATCCATTAGAGTGTTGACTGAGGTGATGCCAGGCGAGCACGACTGTGACACGGAGGATACGGGTACTGATGTGCAAGATCAGGGACCGACGGTTCAGGTTCAGGATTCTATTACGGTTCGGAGACAGAGGAGAGATATATGAATGCCAGCACGATATACCGACACAGTTGCGTATGTACTTTTGGTAGAGAGTATTGATGAGATGGTGACATTCAGAGAGGCCGAACAGAATTCGGAGGCTGGTAGGTAGCTATGCAGAAGGAGATGGAGTCTCTTCACAAGAATGATACGTGGGAGCTTGTTGAGCTTCCAAAGGGGCAGAAGGCAAATGGTTGCAAGTGAGTATACATAAAGAAGGAGGGCATTGACGGCACTCCATTGAGGTTCAAAGCTAGGTTGGTTACGAAGGGCTATACACAGGAGGAAGGTATTGATTATAATAAGATTTTCTCTCTGGTGGTGAAGCACTCTTCGATTCGGATTTTGCTAGCTTTGGTGGCACAGTATGGTTTGAAGCTAGATCAGTTAGATATAAAGACAGTATTTCATCATGACGATCTTGATGAAGAAATATATATAACTCAGCCGTTGGGATTTCAAGCTGCAGGGAAAAAAATTTGGTTTGCGGATTAAAAAAATCGTTATACAGTTTGAAACAGTCTCCTCGATAGTGGTATAGGCGATTCGATAGTTTTATGATTGGTCATTCTTACACTCAGAGCCAGTTTGATCCTTGCATATATTTTCGTAAGTTAAAAAGAGGTGCGTACATCTATTTGTTACTTTATGTCGATGACATGTTGGTTGCCTCTATTTCCAGATCTGTTATAGATGAGTTGAAGGCACAGCTTTTAAAGGAGTTTGAGATGAAAGATTTGGATGAGACGAAGCGCATTTTAGAGATGGAGATCGACAGAGACAAGAAGAAGGGTAGAGTTTGTTTGGCACAGGTAGCTTATTTGAAGAAAGTTCTACAGCAATGTCATGTTACCATGGATACGAAGCCAGTTAGTGTACCATTGGGAGCCCATTTGAAGCTTTCAGCTAATCTTTCACCGAAAATAGTTAAAGATCGAGAGTTGATGTTGAAGACTCCATATGCGAGTGCGGTTGGGAGCTTGATGTATGCGATGGTATGTACGAGATCAGATTTGCACAGGCGGTGAGCATGGTTTTGAGATACATGCACGTTCTAGGAGTGGGTCATTGGGACGCTGTGAGATAGATTTTGAGGTATATTCGAGGTACGCTCAATATTAGAGCGGGACACTACAAGTGGGCAGTTATGTATTGGCTACGTTGATTCGCATTATACCAAAGATTTGGATAAGCGCCAATCTACTACGGGGCATGTGTTCACTTTGATTCGTACGTCGGTGTGTTGGAGATGCACCTTACAGCCTACGGTAGCTTTGTTAACAATGGAGGTAGAGTATATAGAAATTACGAAGGCTATGAAGGAGGCTATTTGGCTTGGGGGAGATTTGGAGGAACTTAGTATATCGCAGAGGTCCGTCACTATTCATCATGATAGCATGAGTGCTATCTATTTGGAAAATAATCAGGTTTTTCATGCGAGGATGAAGCTCATTGACGTTCGTTATCACTTTGTTCGTGATGTTCTTGAAGGTGGCGATGTGAAGATTGTGAAGGTCCACACAAAGGATAATTCGGCGGATATGCTCACAAAGGTAATCCCGAGCAAGAAGTTTGATCATTGTAAAGACTTGTTGCACATTCGTGATTATTGAGGTCGTTATTGGCCATTTGGGTGAACTACGTGAAGGCTTGATTCCTTGGACAAGAGGATACGTAGGCAGTCATTTATGATGCAATCAATTTGGTGAGTAGATACCGATGTTTAGAGTTTGTTTGCATTCTCATTTGGGTCTTGACTTGTTGTGGATTGAGACTGTTGTTATGAATTGTTTTACTTCGTACTGGATGCAACAAGTAAGACGTTTGGTTTTGGTTGGTGTCGGCTCAGTTTTGAAAAAAAAACTTTACCGAGGTGGAGAATTGTGATCCGTGGAGGCCACACCCACGTGAGGAGATAAGGCAGCGGGAGCAAAGAAAAGGCAAAGCCACGTGAAGAGAAGCCGTATGAAGAGAGAGGATGTGGGTCCACCTAAGATAGCAGATATCTCTTCACGAGCCCACAAACTGTTTTTTTTCTCCCAGGTAGCTATATATATAGCTTGCTAGGGTTGAGTGCAAGTGGGGTTTTTTTAGAAGAGGGTGAGAATGCAGATTTGGCGGCTGTACAGGGCAGAAGGAAAACCGCATTTGATTACGCTGCGTGCAAAGGAGAAAACAGCAGAGGTTCTGGCGGCTGTTTTGAGAGAGAAATTGATAGATTGTTTGAGGGTTTAATCTGTGAGATCTTGTGAGATTGTAAACCCTGTTTGTATTCTCTTTCTCTCTATTAGTAGATCTCCCCCTCCTTGCCCTATGGACGTAGGCAATTTGCCGAACCACGTAAAATTCGTTTGTCTCGCTATTTGTGTGATTTGTAATAGCTTATTTAGGTTCCCTCGACAGGTCAGTCCTAGAACTGATGAGAGGAAGAGCTGATATCCCACTTTATTGAGATATTTTGCTTTTGGTTCTTATTTCCTTGGTGAAATGGGAATTCCTATTGTGATCTTACTCTCTTATTGCTTCGAGATGCTGCTGAAATTTTCGCTGAGCTCAACATAGATATGTAACTTCGGCCAAATCAAGCTAGCGGCTCAGTTGTTATCTGTTTTACAGGTGTCGGTCGCTGAAGGGGGTGAGTTATTCAGGCATTTAATATGAGGGTGACAAGATGCACATAGTGCTGACGATGTTGGATGAGTCATAAAGACTTTTGGGGCTGGAGCAATGATGATTCTGATCATGCATTTAAGGTGATGGCAATTGACTGTCGGCGAGGGGCTTGAGGACACACCAATTTCCCACTCGTCTCACTAAAGGCCGGCAAATACTATTTTTTTAGTCGGCCTTACAAGTTGTCAGCCTGGAAGGGCCAAGTGTTGATAGGGAGTGGGGTCAACTGGAATGGTAAGCTGAGTGAGGATGCTTCTCCTCTCGATCCTGCGGGTAGGTCGACAAGTACTACCTTTTTAGTCGGTCATGCAAGTTTTCGGCATGCTGGTTCAACCGCTGGAGTTGCTCGAGTCGTCACTAATCGAATACAGCTGATTAGGCACAGGGAAAGACACATGTCGGCCTCCCAGTGGGGATCAACACTTAACTATTTGCATGCTATAACAGATTCAAGGATGGGCCTTGATGGTCTCCTAAAGATATTCATATTTTTTGCCATTCTTTTTCTTAGTGTCATCCTTGAACAACATATTTTCACGTATCTAAAAACTAGTACAATTTCTCCCATGCGAGCAGGATTTTATACAATATTTTATTTTTGTATAATTCAATTTTCTTAATAATATATATTTTATCATACTTCCATTATTAAATAGTAGATATATAGTTTTGGGCGGGCTAGTAGTTCACATGGCAAAGCTGTATCGCTCCTTTATGGGGAGCTTGCGTTCGATTCTCGTACACCAAAGGCACGATAAAAAAATAGTAGATATATAGTTTCATATACATGGACAAAAATCAACTGTAGTATATTAAATATTTTAATTAATAATAATGAAAATAAATAACTATAGACTAATTACAATATAATTATATTTTGTTCACTTCTAATAAATATTATATAATAAAATTTATACCATATATATATAAATATAAACAATATAATAAAATAACAATCATCTTGCATCAAGCATATAGAGTATTATTTAATAAATAAAATCAAATACTAACATAAGATAATGAATAGAAAAAATAAAAAATTATAATGAATTAACAAACATTAAAATAAGTTAAATTGTATTAAGAATTTTCTGTTGGTAAGTAAAAAGAATCAAATTAGAATTTTATGAGATAAACCTCATAATTTTCTTGTCATGTTCTTTAATAGCCCTAATCCTCTTTATTTAATTTTTCATTATTGTTTAATACATAATCAAATTAGAATTAGAATTAGAATAAAGTGAAATGGAAAGAGATTCTCAATCTTAGAGACAAAAACAAATTAGAATGTTAAAAGAGGCAATTTCAAAAGTTTATTCCCCCATTTATTAGCAATAAATAAAATAAAATTATTCTTTTAAGAGAATGGAGCTTAAAATTTTATTCGCACATTCTTTGATATCATCAATACTCTTTGACTATTTCTTTTCGTTATTTTTTCCCCTGAGGAAAAAATGAACATTGTAAAGTGGAGAGAGATTTCCAATCTAACAAAGAAAGTTAGAATGCCAAAAGAATGAACAGAAAATATTTCTTCTCACGTTCATTACTAATTAAAAAATAAATTATTCTCTAAAATGATGAACATAAAAAAATTCTAATGTTCTTCATAATGTGGAAATAATATGTGAAAATGAAAAAGAAAAAACATTTTAGTTTTATTATTTGAAAATTAAAACATTCAAGTTTCAAAATCCTTCATTTGGAACCAAAATATTGTTTAGAAACTTGGATTCAAAGGATTCTGAAATTAAACAAAATAATAAATATAATATAATTCATAAATTAAAAAACTCTTTATTGGCGATTAAAACATGACATTAGATACGACAGGATACGGATTCATAAATTGATAAGAGCATTTATCATACTATTGAATATCTACATTACATGAAAAATATAATCATAGTGATATAATGAGATCTAAATATTAAACATAATTAAAACTCAAATATGAAATAAATAAATAAATCCAAAAACCAAATCCAACCCAAACTAAATCCTAATCATAAACCCTATACCCAACCCAATGCGAAACTCTAATGCTAACCATAACACTAATAAATATTTTATAAAAATTAATAAAATAAGATCATTACAATACGAATAAAACATGGATAAAAAATATAAAAATAAGAGCATTGTAGTACAATGAAGAATGGAAAATTATTAAAAGAAAATATGAAAAAAGAATGACATATAGTATAAATAAATACATGGTGATTTAAGGGGATTGACAAAATAAACATATGAAAAATTTAAACACTTTCTAAATCCTGAAAAAATTTAAAAAATCAAGAATTAAAATAAAGTAATTAAAAATCCTCACTAAAATGCTGAAAGAATTATTGTCAAAATTTTCTTCTCACATTATTTAATACTCTCAGTCCTCTTTCTCTAACCTTTCCTCATTTTCATCTTTAACAAAATAAAAAATAAGAATAAAGTAAAATAGAGAGATTTTCAGTTAAAAATTCATCTAATATGTTGTGATTTTCTAAAATAGAAATTAATTAGGAAAGAAGTGATCTTTGGGAAGACTAAAGTTCAGAGAAATCCACATAGAACCTATCAAACATGCAATCATCAAATAAAATTAGGGTATGTGAAGGAGTAACGAGACAGAAGATAAACTCTTATGATTTTATAAAATAAAAACTAAAATTTAGGGCAGCCGGAGATGTATACAGGTGAATTTTACCACTTCTTTGATTCCTTTCCCTGCCTACTCTGTCATCGAGTTTAAATATGTTCGTGGAACAACTAGAGAGAGAGAGAGGGAGAGAGGGGATGAGGGAGAGATGTGTTGTGGGTCCAGCCTAAGATGAGGTCCACATGATGTTCGCATGAATTGAAATTCTATCTAGAAGAGGTGGATGATCTATTTCTAGAAATAGGTTTGGATAATTCTATTTATGAGAACCTTGCAATTTTTTTGGAGCTACAGTAAGTAGCTATAGTGACCCAAGAGAGGAAAAAAAGAGAGAGAAATTCAGATTACGGATAGCTCGGTTATCCGATTGCAGTGATTCAAAAGCCGTTGTCTTCAGAACGACGATGCCGTCGAGGGTACCATGTTGGTTTCTCCATATGTATTGGAGATTTTTGGTAAGACGGGTTTTAGGGGTTTTCTGCCCTAAATGTAACACTGCATTTTTCTCGTTTGATTTAGTTCTCAAGTTCAGGTGTAACTTAGAGGGATTGTACTCTTGATTTATAGTGAAATAATTCTCTCTAGATTGCTTCGTGGACGTAGGCATGATTTGCCGAACCATGCTAAATCTTGGTGTTTGCTTGCTTGTGGTATTTTT
Organism: Asparagus kiusianus; assembly: GCA_022839385.1. NCBI lineage: Eukaryota > Viridiplantae > Streptophyta > Magnoliopsida > Asparagales > Asparagaceae > Asparagus > Asparagus kiusianus. The sequence goes on along the minus strand of BQKN01048451.1, from coordinate 13,683 downwards.
ATTGGTGTCGTTATTCGTTTAGTTTTTAGTTCCGCAGATTAATCTCCATAAAATCCCCAACAAGTGGTATCAGACCTCTGGTTCGAGGCGTGCTTTAGGATGGAAAATATGGAGAGTTTTGGCATAATGATAAAATTGGATGGTTCCAATTGGCAAGTATGGAAGTCCAAGTAATTAGAAGATATTCTATATTGTAAAGATTTACATGACCCTATTGAGGGAGATGAAGCCAAACCAGAAAAGATGACTGATAAAGAATGGGAGAAACAACACAGAAAGGTGACCGGTTATATTCTGATGTGGATCGATGTTAGTGTGTTTCATCATGTATCGGGTGAGACTAATGCGAAGTCTCTTTAGAAGAAGCTTGAGGATCTCTACGAGCAGAAGACCGCAGGAAACAAAGCGATTATTATGAGACGGTTGGTGATTCAAAGAAGGAAGCAATATAGCATGGCACTTGAATAAGCTCAAGAGTTTGATTAATCAATTAGCTACCATGAAGATGACTATCGATGATGAGCTAAAGACTTTATTGCTATTGGGTTCTTTGCCAGACAGTTAGGAGACATTAGTTGTGACAGTCAGCAACGCGGCTCTAGATGGTGTAATATCGATGAGTATGGTTACTAGTAGTTTATTCAATGAGGAGACTCGGAGGAAGTCTACCAGCACAGATAACTCACAAGAACTTGCCACAGAGAACATGGGTAGGAGCAGGTACAGGGACTAGTCCAGAGGTCGTGGCATATCCAGGGACAGATCAAAGTCTAAAGGGAGAGGTTGTTTTTACTGTGGGAAGCCAGGTCATATCAAGAAGAATTATTAGGCATTAAAAAAAGAGCAAGTTGGGAACAAATATGAAAAGAAAGATAAGAAGAAGAAAGCTGACAGTGACACTATTGCTACTTTGTCTGAGACTAATGTTATTCTCATTTAAAGGAAAGAAGACTATATGCATGTTACAAGTCAGAATTCTGAGTGGATAGTGGATACAGGAGCTACAAGTCATGCTACCTCCAATCGAGACCTTTTCACGTTGTATAAAGCAGGTGACTTTGGTAATGTGAAGATGAGCAACACCAGCTACTCGAAGATTGTGGGACTTGGTGATATACACTTGCAGACAGATACCAGATGCACATTAATCTTAAAGAATGTGTGACATGTTCTCAATTTACGGTTCAACTTGATTTCGGGTCTTATTTGGACCGAATAGGATATGAAATTCAATTTGGTGGAGGAAAATATAAAATCACCAAAGGCTCTCTTGTGGTGGCTAGAGGAAGTATATGTTGCAATTTATATATGACTCAAGAAAAGGCTTCACATGATTCTTTGAGTGTGGCTTAAGACGGTGACACTCTCAGTTTGTGGCATAGGAGGCTCGGGCACATGAGAGAGAAGGGGTTGCAGATATTAGCAAAGAAGTCTCTCATTCCTTTTGTTAAAGGTTCATCACTCACCCATTGTGATTATTGTTTATTTGGCAAATAACATAGAGTTTCTTTTAGTAAGACTTCTAAAAGAAAAGATAATATCATATATTTGATTTATTCTGATGTTTGTGATCCTGTCGAAGTGGAGTCCTTGGGTGGCAATAAGTATTTTGTCATATTTATTGATGATGCATCGTGGAAGATGTGGGTCTTCTTGTTGAGGACAAAGGATTAGGTATTTTTAGTCTACTAGAAATTTCATACCATGGTAGAGAGGTAGACAGTAAAGAAGTTAAAGTGTTTGTGCACAGATAATGGAGGAGAGTACACTTCCATTAAGTTTAGATATTATTGCTCCAAGCATGGTATTTGGTATCAGAGGACAAAGCCTGACACACTGTAACATAATGGAGTTATAGAGAGGTATAACAGGACCATTGTGGAGAAAGTGAGATGCATGTTGAAGATGGCGAAGTTACCTAAGAGCTAGAGAGCATCGACAATCTACGAGATATCCTCTTTCGGAGTATTCTTTGCTGACAGAAGAGGAGGAGCTAGAAAGCTTTTAGGAGGTACATATTCATAAAAACAAGGACAGATGGTTCCAGGCTATGAAGGAAGAGATGAAGTCTCTTGAGAAGAACGATATTTATGAGTTGGTGGATTTGCCGAAGAATAGAAAAGTTTTGAAGAACAAGTGGGTGTTTAAGTTAAAGAAGAATGGCTACAAAGAGATTCAGAAATACAAAGCCAGATTAGTGGTGAAAGGCTTTGGTCAGAAAAAGGGCATTGATTTTGATGAGATTTTTTCACTGGTTGTGAAGATGATGTCTATTAGAGTTATCTTAGGATTAGCAGCTAGTTTAGACCTCGAGAATGAGCAGCTTGATGTGAAGATTGTATTCCTTCATGGTGATTTGGAGGAGGAGGTCTAGATGGAGTAGCCGGAGGGTTTTGAAGTGAAGAGAAAATAACACATGGTTTGCAGGTTGAAGAAGAGCATCTATAATTTGAAGCCGGCACCTAGGCAGAGGTACAAGAAATTTATTTATTTTATGTTGAGTCATTGCTACCAGAGGACAGTTGCAGATTTGTATGTATATTTTAGGAGATTTCAGATTCTAGCTTCATTATCCTTTTGCTTTATGTGGATGATATGTTGATTGTTGGTCAGGATTGTCATGTAATCGGTGGGCTAAAGAATGAGTTATTTAAATCTTTTGACATAAAGGATTTGGGCTCGACACAGCGGATTTTTAGTATGGATATTGCTCGTGACAGGAAAGCCAAGAAGTTGTGGTTATCACAGGAGATGATTTGGTTAAGAAGATTTCTGCAGGAGTTAGGCTTGTATTAGAACAATTATCAAATCTTTATTGATAGTCAAAGTGCTCTTGATTTGAGCAAGAATTCTACATTCCACTCCAGTACGAAACACATTGATGTGAGATATCGTTAGCTTAGAGAAGCCATTGAGAAAGAGGAGCTAAAGCTACAGAAGATTCACACAGATAAAAATCCAGCAGTTTTTTTTAACAAAGATCATTTTCAGAGAGAAGACTGAGTTGTGTCGGTGATTGGCCAGCATGAACTACCGTTGAGGAGTTACAATTTAGCATACCCCTTTGTTGGGCTGGAGGGGGAGATTGTTGTGGGTCCAGCCCAAGATAAGGCCCACATGAGGTTCACATGAATTAAAATTCTATCTAAAAATGTATCTATTTATAATAGAAATAGGTTTGGAGAATTCTATTTATGAAAACATTACAATTTTTCTGGAGCTACAGTAATTAGCTACAGTAACCCGAGAGAGAAAAAATGAGAGAGAGAGAGAAAGAAAAGTTCAGATTCCAGATAGCTCGGTTGTCCGATTGCAGTGATTCAAAAACCGTTGTCTTCAGAATGATGACATCGTCGAGGGTGCAGTGCTAGTTTCTTCGCGAGTGTTAGAGATTTTTAGTGAGATAGGTTTTAAGGTTTTAGTGTCCTAAAGGTAACACTGTATTTTTCTCTTATGATTTAGTTCTCAAGTTCAGGTGTAACTTGGAGGGATTGTACTATTGATTCATAGTAAAATATTTTTCTCTAGATTACCTTGTAGACATAGGCACGATTTGTCGAACCACGTTAAATCTTGGTGTTTGCTTGCTTGTGGTACTTTCATTGATGTCGTTATTCGTTTAGTATTTAATTCCGTAGATTAATCTCCATCAAATCCCCAACATGATGTTACATTTATTTGAGGAAAAGAAGAGTAAGAGAGAGAAATAGAGAGAGAACAAAATAACCGAAGAGGGAGGGGAGAGAGAGAGAGAGAGAGAGAGAGAGAGAGAGAGAGAGAGAGAGATGTTAAATTTATTTGAGGAAAACAGAGTAAGAGAGTGAAATAGAGAGAGAGAACTAAATAATCGAAGAGGGGAGAGAGAGACAATGATTATGTTAAATATTATAAATATGCAGTCCTCTTTAGTCCCACATCGGTTAAGATTATAGGTGCCAAAATGGGCTCCGGGCCGAGGTGGTGAAGCCCAACCAGGGCCCGGCCCGGCTCGGCCTGATTTTTAATTATATACATATATTTTTATATTTTTATATATAACTATAGTATAATATGGTCATTAATGTATAGTTATATATATTTTGAAGTTTACATTGTCATTAATATATACTTGTATATACTTACATATATATTTCTAATGTATATTATATTAATTATAGTATGATTTGGTCATTAATGTATACTTATATATACTTACATATAATATATAGCTATATATTAATATGTAAGTATATACTAATACATACTTATATACATATAATAAGATTAATTTAATTTTTTTAATTAAATTTTAGTAAAAAAATAAAAAAATACGAAAAATACAAAAATACAAAAAAATCAGGGCCGCTCAGGACCCAGAATCCCGAGCACCTGAGGGCTGCGTTTTAATTGAATAACGTGCCCCTGAGGGCTGTGTTTTTATTATAAAATATGCCTTTGAGGGCTGCGTTTTGGTTGCATAACGCGCCACTGAGGGCTGCGTTCAACTTGGTTCACACGAGATTCTCGTTTGGGCTTATGAACGCGAGGCTCTTGTTTTGAAATAGAAACCTAGAACTCAGGATCACGTTTCGGCTCACAAACGCAAGGCTCGCATTGGTTGAGATATCGGCTTTCTCGGAGCTGTGCTTGTCGTCGAGATCTTCTCCTTCATCGAACGGCGTTCTTCTTAGCCTGTTTTAAGGCTTTTGCAGCGATGTCACCATCTGTACTGATCAGGTTAGTCATGATGATAAACCTCTTGTGACCCGATACCCGCTGTTTAAGCACAGACATGAAACCTTCAACTCGATTGACAAGTTTAGCCAAAGCTAAGTCTTCTCCTTTAGAGAGGGGACTGTATGAACAGTGCAACCCCCAGGGGAGATAGTCCTTTGACGAGTCGGTCACAACTGGAGCTTTAATCTTCTAAGAAACTTTGAGGATCTTGCACATAGCCTTATGGCTAAGGGATCCGGAAGAGAGTAACTCCTCATACTTGGCTTGATCGAATTCGATGATTAGAGTTTCAACGGTCGTTCCCACGAGCTTAGTGTCGGATTGCGCCACCACTTCTTCATTGGTGAAAAAGCTAGTCCCCAGCGGAGTCATCATCTTTTGTTTGATGGCAAAATTAAAAGAAAAAATTGAGAAAATGAATTTGTATTATTCTCTCTAACAGACTTAGAAAAAGAATGTGTTACAATTTTTTCAATGAAATATCTCTCAAACAAACTTAGAAAACAATTACAATCTTCTTGATCAGTTTCTTGATTTACAAAAGAGAGAAGGAATCGACGGAGACTCTTCCCTTTGTTTAAACTTGGGTTCTTCTTGGTGTCGATGGAATGCCTCCAACGATGTTCGTGTCGAGTTTGCTTTCCGTTGACGATCCGACCGCTTCACCTCATTGGAACGTTGTCTTCGCCTCTTGACTCGAAGTCTTGGATGAACTTGTATGGTGAGTTTGAAACTCTTAACGAGTTAATAACTCAAAGAAAGTTTGAAACTCGATGAAAGAGTTGATCCAAGAAAAGGAAATTAATCCTTTTTAATTAGACCGAAAATAGTCCAAAGCCAATAAAAAGCTCCCAGAATGGCTCTTGATGATGCTGCCCCAAGAGATAATTGCCAATCTCAATTCTCCAGAAATTCCCCTCCAAAGAACCAGGGCCAATTAAGCTAAAATTTTAGCTATTTATAGGAGATTAAGGGGTGTAACCATCCCCTTGATTTGCTCCTTAATGAGGATTTATGGGGTGTAACTGTCCCCCTTAAATCTCTACTTAATGAGGGCTTATGGGATGTAACCGCCCTAATTAAGTGGAAAAGCAATTTTAAAACCGTTCAGGTTCTGTTTGAACTAGTCAAACGAGCAATTCACGTTCTGGAATGAACAACTACGTTTGGATGCAGAGTTGGGTTCTACGTTTTGAGTTGAAAACGCAGCAATGAAAACTATGTTTTGAGCTGAAAACGCAGCTATGAAAGCTGCGTTTGGATCTCAAACGCAGCGATGAACCCTACATTTTGGGTTGAAAACGTAGCAATGAAAGATGTTTTTGGTCTGAAAATGCAACAATGAAAGCTGCGTTTAGATCTGGAACGCAGCGATGAACCCTGCTTTTTGGGCTGAAAATGCAGTAATGAGCTCTGCGTTCAGATCTGGAACTCTACGTTTTGAATCTGGAATGCAGAGGCAAGCCTCAGGCGAGCTTCAGGCGAAGTTCAATATTCAAGTGAAGTCCAGTCTTGTAGATGGACTTTAGAACATAACTTGCTGCGAAGAACGGGTCATAACTTTCAAAACGTAAGTCAGAATAGGACAAATTATATATAAAATCGACTATCTTGACGAGACGGAGCCGACCAAACCTACCCAATGGGTTCGGTTTAGTCCCGTCCGTTTTGCTAAATTTCTTACAGTTTGAGAGATATCTGCATTTTGATTTGAAGAGACCATCAATTTGTAGTCTATTTTGCTAGAGCGTTGCAAAGATCGTCACCTTATAACCTTCTTCTTGACTCCTTAAAAATATGAGAGTTATCAAATTGTAACTCTCGATGTTGATTATAAAGACTGTTGAATTAGAGTTTTCATTGATTGTGTTGAAGGTCGTCAGATTATAACCTTCATCGATCTACGTGAAAATTTTCAAATTATAGTCTTCTGGAAGCCGTCAAATTGTAACATCTAATATCGGTGTTTGATGGGGATCAGCTATCTATAGTAATTTTTAGACAGCCTACAGAACCCCCTCCAAAGTTTTTGAAAGTTCGCGGTTGACTATTGTTTGGTGGAAAATTTGGAGTAAAAGAAACGAAGGAAAATTTTGATTTGTATTCCTTTAATCTCAATTACAATTGGATTTTCCAATTACAAAAGAGAAGAGAATGATCTGGATTCTCCCCTTTGTTTAATTCTAGGTTCTTCACGGTGGCGATGGAGTGCCTCCCTCAAATACTTACGTCGAGTTTGCTCTCCGTTGACGAACCGAATGTCTTGATTCACTGGAACGTGGTTTTCTCCTCACGATTTGACGTTGTGGAAAACTTACAAAGCAAGTTTCATAACTCTTAACGAGTTGATAACTCAGAGCGAGTTTAAACTCTTAAAAAAGAATTGATTTAACCGAAAGTCGGTTATTAAGCCAAGGAATGAAAGCTCTCTGTTGTTGAACGTTGCTGAAGGATGAACGTCGATCTTCCCCTTGCTGCCAAGCCGAAGATCTCCTCTTTGCTGCCAAGTCTAAGATCCAAAAAGCCAGCCCAAGGATCTCTTCTGTTGCTGCCAAACCGAGAGCCAAATCCCCTCTGCTCGAACCCCTGAACTGAATTGATTTTTAGTTATTTATAGAGGATTAAGGGGGTGTAACTGCCCCTTAAATCACTTCTTAGTGGGGTATAACCGCCCTCCAATCATGGGAAACAGCTTTGGAACTGTTCACGGGTTTAAGGGGTGTAATTCCCCCTAAAATCTCTCCATAATGGGGTGTAACCATCCCCATTAAGTGGAGATACGGTTTTATAACCGTTCAGGTTCTGTTCGAACCAGTCAAACACAAAAACGCGGGTCTGACCCTAGCATTTTGATGTTGCAACGCAGGTTCAACTCCGGCGTTTTGATGTTGCAACGCGAGTTCGACCCCAGCATTTTAATGTTGACACACGGGGAGGACCTCCGCGTTTTGGTGCTGACACACGGGGAGGACCTCCGCATTTTGGTGTCGACACACGGGGAGGACCTTCGCATTTTGAGGTTATAACGCTAGTTCGAACCGTGCGTTTTGATGTTGCAACGCAGGTCTGACCCGTGCATTTTGACTTTGAACGCTGGGGGTGAACCCTGCATTTTGATTTGAAGAGACTGTCGATTTGTAGTTTCTTTTGCTAGAGTGTTGCAAAGACCGTCATCTTGTAATCTTCGTCTTGGCTATTTGAAAATATGAGAGTTGTCAGATTATAACTCCCGATGTTGATTGTGAAGGCTGTTGAACTAGAGCTTTCATCGGTTGTTATGAAAGTCGTCAGATTGTAACCTTCATCGATCTACGTGAAAGTCTTCGAATTATAGCCTTCTGAAAGTCGTCAGATTGTAACTTCCATCATCGGTGTTTGATGGGGGATCAGCTATCTATTTTGATTTTTAGACAGCTTACAAGTGTGATGAATTTTTGAAATACTTTGGATCTCAACTCTGATCTTAAAGATGTTGATTCCTTATCATAAAGGAGTTGTTCTCTGCACCCGCTTCGAAAGCATCTTAGTTGAAGGGATTTGTCATGCAGGACCTGTGTAAGGATGAGCTTCAAAAAGAAACTGTAGCAACGGTACAAGCTACTCATGAGCAGAAGCTCTCAAACGTCACGTCACGGCTCACATCCATTCAGATGATGGGATCGTAAACATTCATAGGATTTTTGGTAAACCCTCAGCCATCAACGGATTTGATAAGCCTTTACCGACTACCGTTTGATTCAGGCTAGCATGTGGATTGTCTAAGTCTGTTCCACATGTAATATTATGCGAAAAGAATAAACTCTCTTAGACTTAGTGTTATGATGCCGAATACATAGACTTTGTTAATTTTACGGGAATAGACTACCTGATAACGCGTGTTAGGCATAGGCTTATATCTAATTAAGGATCGAGATAAAGTCTCCCATACGTGAAATGTATGGATTTTTGGTGTTACGATGTTGAATACGTAGACTTCGTCATTATTGCGGGAATGGGCCACCCGACAACATGTGTTAGATACAGACTTATCTCTAATTAGGGATCAAGATAAAGTCCTCTATACGTGTAAGGCATGGATTCTGATGTTATTAATAACAACCTGCTATGATATTGAATACGTAGGTTTTACTGCTGTTTCTTCCTGTGTTATGTTTTCACTTGAAACACTAAAAGAAAATTAGAAATGCCAGAGGTGTAGTATTAAATTGGCATGAATTTTTACTTAGAGTAAAATTCAGATATTTTCTTCATTATCACTAGGATAATTCCAAAAAAAATTTAATCCGTTGGAGATTTTATAACGAAAACTTGCTATTCTTGTTGAAAAAGGATTAACAAGTTCATTAGGAGGTTTAACTATTAGAGGTGTGATGTTAACCTAACAGTATTTTATGGGCTTATCGCTCTATTGAAGAGATTCGATAAGTTAATTTGGTCATCAGAGGTGTGATATTAACTTGACGGGTTTGTGGACCTATCGCTCTATTGAAGAGAGTCGATAAGTTGATTGTCGAATGTTGATTGTCAGAGGTGTAATGTTAACATGACGTTATTAGAGGTATAATATTAACGTGATGAAAGGACTGGTTGTCAGAGATGATGTTAACGTGATAGAATTTGTTACGATTGGAGCAACTTTAAGAACTTATCGCTCTATTGGAGAGAGTCGATAAGTGGATTGTCAGAGGTGTGATGTTAACGTGACAAGAATTTATTGCGATCAAAGTAACTTTGAGGACTTATTGCTCTATTGGAGAGAGTAGATAAGTGGATTGTCAGATGTGTGATATTAACGTAAAAAAATTATACTTATGATTTGAACAAGATTTTGAAGACTTAACGTCTTGCTAGGGAAGATTGCGATTTGAGCAATTTTAAGGACCTATCATCCTATTAACAAGGATTGATAAGTTGATTGTCAGAGGTGTAATGTTAACATGACAAGAATGTATTATGATCGGAGCAACTTTGAGGACTTATCACTCTATTAAAGAGAGTCAATAAGCTAATTATCAGAGGTGTAATATTAACGTGATAGGAATGTATTACGATCGGAGCAACTTTGAGGACTTATCACTCTATTGAAGAGAGTCGATAAGCTGATTGTCAGAGGTATAATGTTAACATGACGATGTTTGTGGATTTTGTGGTTGACAGAGGTATTCTGTTGAACATGACAACTCAGAAAATTTATTACTCATAATCCAATAGACCACCAATAAACCAACCCCCAGTCTTGAACAAGTGCAGGGCGAAAAACGGATAGACATGGCACATCGCCTAGTGGGCCACTATCCATTATGTCATTCAGTGATATTAGACTATAACAACTATGATTGGAATGCTTCACACAATAGGCAGTTATCTGAAGAGTTTAACTATCAGAGGTAACTATTAACGTGATAGCTTTGTGGACTCACCATCTTATTGAAGAAGATTAACTTCAGTGGCCGTAGTATCTTCCCCTTCTGGCTGAGAAGATTGGGCTCGATCCCATTGATCAAGTTGATTCTGCTTACTTTGTTCTTCAGCTTTGACCCTGACAATAATTTTTTGAGCATGTTCGCCTTGAGAGATTTAGTTATCTCCAGGAACGGCATTCTATAACCCTCATTTGTGCTAGAAGGTTAGTCTGCAAGTTGTATCTACAGGTCTCCACTAAGGTAGATTGTGTAATATCTGACGAACATCGAAGAGCCATGCTTCGGAACTCTTGATGAAGGCTTTGATGGACTCCTTCTTCTTCTGCTTAGTGACGAGAAGGGTATGGATGGAGATTTATGTATTCTCTTTAAAGAATCTTGATAGAAAGAGTCTCTCCAGATCCGCCTATTTTTGGATACATCCGGCAGGCAGTTTCCTAAACCATTCAAAGACAACTCCCTTTAGGGTGTCAACGAACAATCGAGCCAGTATAGCATCATTTGATATCACATTCCCAGTCTGTAACTTGAAATGATAGATATATTGATTCAGTGATCACGTGCCGTCAAAAGTTTGTAGCGTCGGGACCTCAAACTTTGGAGGGATAAGGGACTGCATCCCATTCGGTAGGATAGGGCCTAGCAACTCCCTCGTCTTAGAGCTCGCTTCTGTTAGCAATAGCATTGAGGCGGGCTTCTAATTCTTCTATTTTGGCAGATTCGAGATTCTGCTCGTTCTCAGTCTCTCTTCCTTCATCAGAGGAAGATTTTAGGTTATGGACTTCTTGGTCAGAAGCGGTATCATTAACCATTTTTTCCTTCCTTTTACTTGTGTGAGATTGGGATGAAGACGATTTTCCTCTCCGGGAAGATTCATGCCTTGGTGACAAATTTGTATTCTGAGATTTGGCCATGTCTGTGACAATTTGGGCTATCAAGATCCAGAGTTCATTGAGGGTCTCCTACTGTGATTTGAACATGATCTCCTACTCATCAACCCTCTTTGAGAGATCTTCAGAATTTTCTGCCATGTAGGCAAAGCTCTTATGTCCAACGAAAGAACTTGGTGATTGAGACTCCTCAATGGATGAATGTTCATCATCGGAATTAGTTCCTCTGGCTAACCTCTGATAGTTGATAGGGGAATGACTCATGTTCGTGTCCGAATGTGTTGGTATATTCCTTTAAACTTATTAGCGATTTCTCTAACACTTGGAGAACGATCCATCTCTGACTCATCAGAACTAGGGACTGACAACTTCCCTCTACCGATCACATTGATAGTGACTCCAGGATACTCGGTCTCTGAAGAATTCTTCTTGTAATGATGACATCGCTTGCTTGGTCAAGCAACGCTCGTCAATCGGTCGAACACTGATCATCTAGGCATAAAAGCACAATATTGGCATTCTGAGAGGATCGCGGAAATAAGCCGCTCACATTGACATGAATGAGTGGCTTGTTGCACTAGTCTTTCTCTTGATAAAAGTTCTCTTAAATCAGAGACTTGGGAAGCATTTCTCACTGAACGTGAGGTTGAAGCTGGAACCCCCTGTCCATCAGTAGACGGGACTGGTTCTTGGTGAACATGGATCTTAAATCCATGTTGGTCTTTTGTGACAACGAATCACATCGTGTCTTAAAGAAAGAACACAAGGTCGTGTTTAGATTGAAGAACGCAAGACTGAGGTCTGCATTTTGCTGGTGAAACGCGCCTCTACGTGCTGCATTCTAGCTGGTCAATGCAGTCTTAGGGGCTGCGTTCTGATGGTAAAACGTAGGTCTGAGGGCTGCGTTTTGAAGGTAAAATTAGGCCTGAGGGCTGCATTCTGAAGATAAAATGCAGGCCTGATGGCTGTGTTCTAAAGGTGAGACACGGGCTTGAGGATTACATTCTGCTTGAATAACGTGCCCCTGAGGGTTGCGTTTTGATCGTAAAATGTGTCTCTGAGGGCTGCGTTTTGATTACATAACGTGTCACTGAGGGTTGTGTTCAACTTGGTTCACACGAGATTCTCATTTGGGCTCATGAACGTGAGGCTCTTGTTTCAAAACAGAAACACAGAACTCAGGATCGCGTTTCGGCTCACAAACACAAGGCTCGCATTGGTTGAGATATCGGCTTTCTCAGAGTTGTGCTCGTTGTCGAGATCTTCTCCTTCATCGAGTGGTGTTCTTCTTAGCTTATTTTAAGGCTTTTGCAGCACCATCACCATCTGCACTGATCAGGTTAGTCATGATGATAAACCTCTTATGACCCGATACTCGCTGTTTAGGCACGGGCGTGGAACCTTCAACTCGATTAACGAGTTTAGCCAAAACTAAGTCGTCTCCTTCAGAGAGGGGACTGTATGAACAGTGCAACCCTCAGGAGAGATAGTCCTTTGACGAGTTGGTTATAACTGGAGCTTTAATCTCCGTAGAAACTTTGAGGATCTTGCACATAGCCTTATAGCTTAGGGATCCGGAGGAGAGTAACTCCACATACTTGGCTTGATCGAATTTGATGATCAAAGTTTCAACAGTCATTCCCATGAGCTTAGTGTCGGATTGCGCCACCACTTCTTCATTAGTGAAAAAGCTTGTCTCCAGCAGAGTCATCATCTTTTATTTGGTGGGAAAATTAAAAGAAAAAATTAAGAAAATGAATTTGTATTATTTTCTCTAACAGACTTAGAAAAGAATGTGTTACAATTCTCTCAATGCAATATCTCTCAAACAAACTTAGAAAAAAAATTACAATCTTCTCGATCGGTTTCCTAATTTACAAAAGAGAGAAGGGATCGACGGAGACCCTTCCCTTTGTTTAAACCTGGATTCTTCTTGGTGTCGATAGAATGTCTCCCTCGATGTTCATGCCGAATTTGCTTTCCATTGGCGATCCGAACGCTTCACCTCGTTGGAACGTTGTCTTCGCCTCTTGACTTAAAATCTTGGATGAACTTGCATGGCAAGTTTGAAACTCTTAACGAGTTAATAACTCAGAGTAAATTTTGAAACTCTATGAAAGAGTTGATCTGAGAAAAGGAAATTAATCCTTTTTAATTAGACCGAAAATAGACCACAAGCCAATAAAAATCTTCCAGATTGGCTCTTGATGATGCTCCAGGCCCTCCAAGATCCGAATATGCTCCAAGAGATAATTGCTAATCTCAATTCTCCATAAATTCCCCTCCAAAGAACCAGGGCCAATTAAGCTAAAATTTTAGCTATTTATAGGAGATTAAGGGGTGTAATCGCCCCCTTGATTTGCTTCTTAATGAGGATTTATGGGGTGTAACCGCCCCCTTAAATCTCTACTTAATGAGGGCTTATGGGATGTAACCGCCCCCATTAAGTGGAAAAGCAATTTTAAAATCATTCAGGTTCTGTTTGAACTAGTCAAACGCGCAATTCATGTTCTGGAATGAACATCTATGTTTGGATGCAGAGTTGGATTCTGCGTTTTGGGCTGAAAACACAGCAATAAAAACTACGTTTTGGGCTAAAAACGCAGCTGGTTCCGTCAAAAGTTGGTCTTGTCATGGAATTCATTATATCTTCG
>BQKN01048450.1:0-62216 GCA_022839385.1 Asparagus kiusianus | reverse complement strand
ACAAACAATCTACACAAAGAGATATAAAATATGCATGATACTAAATGATTATACAATTTATATTCCTCATGCATAAAAACAATAGAAAGCAATAAGCAAGATATACTCACACTATACATGTTTCTCCCCCTTCGTCAACATCAAAATGGGGAAAATAATAAGAATAGAGAGCAAAAGCTCCCCTACATATAAGCATTGGTGAGTATAAACAAAATAGGAAAAAAAGCTCCCCTTGTCAAAATGTCACACAGCATATATCAATGGGAACGATAAAGCAAATAATGCACTTAAGATAATATATGCTTCAAGGCAATGAGGCACGATATGAGCAAATAGAAAAAAATTTATTAATCGCAACTCACATTTTAAAGAAACCAAAGAACACACATATATATATCATCAAAAAAATTGTGTCTCACTACATAGATATAAACAAAAATAAATCATAAAAATCAAATAAAATGAAACCATTAAAGAATATTTTCAAATGAAAGAAAATCATGAAAAATAAAAAAAACAAAGATCAATCATGATTAAAAATTTTAAAAAGGACAATAATATCAAAACATACTTGATTCATAAAATATTTAAACAAACTTACAACCTTTGTTTTAAACTTTTCTTAGATAGTCATAAGTGTTCAGGACTAAGGATATATATAGGTTCTCAAAATAAAAGCCCTAAAACCAAAGAAATGTCCCCAAACCAACACAATCCCTGAAAACCAGGAAGCAGAAAAAAGTAGCCGTCGATAGACTAATGAGTTCATCGGTCGACTGATGAGCTGATCGTTGCAACTGCTAAAAAGCTTATTGGTCGACTGATGGAGTCCATCAGTCGACTGATATGCTGCTTCGATCGACTAATGATGATTAATCAACTGAGCAGAAACCAATACTGATTCTAGATGATTTCGTCAGTCGACTGAGGGTCTTATCAGTCCACTGATAACATGCACATGGATTTTTCTGAACAGTAAAAATAAACTTTGAACTTGGTTTAAAAATAGCAAATAAATTCTCAAAATTATAAAATTTGGGAAATGATTATTCTGATAAAATGAATATGTTAGAATATTTTTTTAAATATCATTTTTCGTTTGTGAAAACTTATCCTTTTGCAAAATCTCAAAAATACGAGTTTGTTTAAAGCACTTGCTTTTGACAAAATGATGTTAACCAAAATTTGGAATCCTTTTCAATGGATTATTAGACTTTGGAAAAAATGTAAATAGTATTATTTAGTCTATAATCCAAAAACATAAAATATGAAACAATACATTTAAAAAAAACAAAAAGTATCATGAAAACAAAGCAACAAAAGAAAAATTTGTTCTTTGAAATTAAAAATATATTGGTACCCAAACACTCTTGGTACCGAAGAGTTTAGAGACATGACCACTATCAATAAAATTCAAAGTTCTAGGGTTATGATCCTATTTGGGTGCATGTAGTATACGTGTTCGGCCATAGCAATAATCACGCAAATGACCCTTCCTATTGCAATAAGTACAATAGAATGGGTGTATTTGTTTATGATGACCATATTGTTGGCCTTATGTTTATGAGTCTACTCGCTAATCTTGTTTTGATAATTACAAACAATTCCTAACATCGTTTGTCTAGTGATTGTATTTGTACAGTATGGTGAAAAATAACATATTTTAATATTTGAGTATGATAAAAATTGATTTGAGATCAAATAAATGTATATTTGTGAAAATATGAGTGCAAATGCACAAAACATGCACAAAGGCCAAAAGAGTGAAAATCTGGAAATAATGTCCAGTTGAGAGTTTTTATATTTTATACACCGATACAGTTAGAATTTGGAAAAGTGTAAAGACTAAAGTTGTAGGTCTCTTCAATAGATTTCTAACAAATCTTAGATCACCTCATTCCGAGGTCGGATGAGAAAGTTACAACCAAAATACCGAAGGTTGTTTTTCATAGTCAGACTAGGTTTCCTGGTTCGGGTCAAACATGTTTGTTTCGGATTTGCCTCTATAAATACCTGTTTTTTTACAAAAATTCTTTTCTTTTATCATATCTATGAACCCTAGCAGCAACCCTCTCCCATCAAAAACCCTAGACCATTTTCTTTTGAGTTTGAAGAGCTTTGTGAAGCAAAACACCGGCACGAGGGCGAGATCATCGATGTGTGGCGAGGGAGAACGGGTTGTTCATGCTCGTGGTTTGCTTGCTAATTGTTTTAGAGGCTTGCCCATGAGTTTAAGGCAAGATCACTTACATTCAAACCCATCCCCATAGTTAAATAATTAGCTTAGAAGTTTAATTTGTGTTTACATACTTAGATCTTAATCTAATGTGAAAAAGATTAGATTTTTGTTGTTAGATCTTAAACAAATGTTAGATCTACATGTTTTTCTTACTGATTATAACTGAAATATGATCATGATCATTAGGGTTGCTTTTAAATTCGTTTTTTATCTTGTTAATCATGTGCTAATCAAGTTTAAACCCTAATTTAACATTTAATTGAGTTTGTATGTGGATTAGAGATGAGAAAACCCTAGGTTTGTGATACCTAAGTATTAAAATATAATTTAATGAATGTATATCTTTTTTAAGTTGTTTGGCAATCATGCTTATGTTTAATATGTTAAAAGTCCATACTTTAGATTGAAGAATTTGGTTAATCTAAAGAAAGAGGTTTGATTCATTGTTTTGAGCCTTCATGCATGTTTTAGGGGTTTGAATACAAATCTAATGCATAAAATTATGTTTATAATTGTTGAGTTGTTTCCAGATATTCACATCTGCTGTGGCATGTTCGAATACAAATTTTATGAAGTTTTAGACATGTTTATATCGGGGATACAAGACATGATCACGATACATACAACCAGTTTGAAGAAACTAAAATTTGGATCCATGGTCGACCGTCACGGTCGACCGCGTGTAGGACAGAGACCTGGGTAGTCTCTGGAGCCCATCGCGGTCGATCGTCATGGTCGACCGCCAGTCTGTTTCGGTTGTGCATGTTTATTTGAGTTTGTTTGGTTATCGAATGAATTTCTCGATCTTATGATGATAGACTATGATATTAGTGATTGTTAAACACCTGTTATGATGGTGAACTTCAGATGTGGACATGCACACCGAGATTGGTGTAGGTATGCTAGATTGTGTTAGATTGACACACTTTCGACATGAGTTAAATTGATAAACACATATGAATAATGATGTTCTATACGTATCCGGAAATAGGGAGATGAAACCTATTTACCACAGAACGATTGAGTAAGAGTATTACAATAGTATCGTTACTAAATGTATCCGGAATAGGGAGATAATAAAATCTATTTCCGCAGGGCGATTGAGTATGAAATTATAAAAGTATCGTCATTCCATGTATCCGGGATAGGGAGGTAAAACCTATTGCCGCAGCGCGATTGAGTAAGAATATTACAAGAATATTGCTATTGCATAAAGAGATGCACACATATATGTATTATTAGTTATAGTTACTCCCATGTTAGATTATCCATGAGTAGGGTACATTCTTTGGTTTGTGGTATACATGATATGGCCTATGATGATTTGTTTTGAGTTGAATGATATTCTCTTATAATTGCGCCTACTACTTGAGAAGTTGTTCGAGATTGTAACATTGCTTCTATATAGTTGAGGCTTAGAGTATTTCTTTGAGTGTTGTTTCCATTCATAGAGTTGGTTTTTGTATTTTGGGATTTATAATTTGAGACGTATAGTATATATATGAGGGTTTTCTTGTTTGGATTATTTCGCTCAACGTACTATGTCTCGTCTTGTAGGTGTCTAAATATTAACTCCATTAGATATGGGGAAAATGTTATAGGTAGACTATGCTTAATAAATAGAGCCTCCACTTCATCTAGCAACTCTTCTCCTGGAGGCGGATGGAGGTGATCTTGCTATAGCGCTCTGACGCTCTTGTTGTTGTTCTTTTTATTTAAATTGTATCTTTCAGGCAGATCAGAGTTTCGGAGAGCCGCAGGATGACGGAGTTCTAGCATAGTCGCCGTCGTACGGTTTTAGCAGTTGAAGCTCCACTATATAGTTATGTCCATTGTCAGACCTTAGAGTTGTATTCATTTTGTAGAGGCTGAGTGCCTTTGTGAGATTTCATTTGACTCATTGTGTTGAGATGTATTTCAAAATCAGAGATATTTTTATTCTATTTTAGTTGGGCTTATTTGTTGATATACTTCTTCTGTGCATATCTGATTTTGTACTGTTTTTATTATTTGCCTGTTTGTACCTTCACCTATTTGTTATTTCTACTAGAAAGATAGTGACTGTGATGGTGAAACATGTCGTAGCATGGTGTTTGGTGCTTGACAGGTTTGACAATTCGGCTTTCACCTTGGACTGCAGCCTTATGTGAACCCTGGGGCGTCACAGTTTGTATCAGAGCTCTAATTCTAGCATCCTTAGGATTATCCTATGTCGATTCGTGGAGCTAGAATAGAGTTTCTTAGGATTCATGTATAGAGTCCGCTAAAAATTTCGTAGAATGAGTGAGGACGATATGTGCGTATATCTCAAAATTTCGGGATTTTTTTATGACGATTATTTTATGTTGATTTAAAGTATTTCCGTGAATACTACCTGTTATGAATAAGTATTGTGATACGTTATGTGTATATATATATATTTTAGGACCTCATTTACTGTGTCCATTAAGCTCTCCTCTTGATATTATAAATGTTGGGATGAGGAGACGGTCGAGATAAAACTCACATCCGGAGAGCTAGGCAAGCAGAGCCCGAGCCGCAGCAGGCTCCACAGTATCTGATCGACTTTATGGAACCATTTGTAATAAGCTTTTGTAATACTCAAGGAGCGAGAGGCACATTCGTTTTCGTCAGCAGTATTATTTTCTGGAGTTTCACTACCAATTGTACCAGTCAGGCCTAATGAAGAGGCAATACCAATAATTTCATCATCACCGGAGAATGGCAGCAAAGGATAGCAATGACTTTAGATTTTCGCAGGAGCAGTGAATATCACTTATTTGGGAAAATTTTGTTTACTTCTTCGACAAGCAGTTAGAGCTAGTTCGACTAAAGCAGTGAGATATACCTATAGTTAATAATGAAATCAAGACCAGCATGATCGAAATGACAAGGGCAATAGGCCTATTGTGGGATCTAGAGGACACAACAGTGGGGAAAGAATATTTACCATCAGTAACAAAGATATTATAAGAAGATAGCACAACATGATTTGATAGCGTCACAGCAGCGCATAATTCGGGACACATGATACAATTATAATAAGATCGGACATAGAGCGAAGGATTGTCGTAGTACACCAGCAGGAGACCAGCATGACAGAGGTCAGGGTTAATAGTCTTAGGGCCGCGGTTACGGCCAGCATCGGAGGATAATGTACTACCGGTTTTTCCGAGGATTTTGGAGCTAATAGGCCATAATTACGCTATTCAGAGTATTCATCAGTGTCAGATGGACCCATGTGTTTCACCGCCAGCAGCGCAGCAGGCGCCGGTCACCAGTAGAGTTTATGTAGTCGCGTCACGTGATCATAGTACGAACAGAGTTTTCATAGTAATTTCTTATCCAGCTCGAATCTTGTTTGATTCAGGAACTTCGTATTCTTTCATATCTCATGCCTTCATGTATAGGCTTCAGTTAGTTACTCATCCCTTAGATGTTCTGTTATAGTTTCTACTCCTCTAGGGGAGATGTCCCTATTAGAGAGTATATATAAGAGATGTGTCATCAATATAGATGATTTTGAGTTCATCTTTGTCATGGTTGTCTTGTGGATGTCGAATTTGACATCATTCTTGGTATGAAATAGTTATCATCCTATAATATTAGTATCGACTGTTTTGCTAAAACAGTACGCTTGTGAGCATTCGTTGGGGTTGTATAGATAGTAGCAACCTCATAGGGTAACCAGAATGCGGAGTCATTTCTGTCATGCGTCGAGAAGGTGATGATACGGGATTGAGCGAGACCGGAGTCGTCTCAGAGTATCAGGATGTCGTTCAGGACATACCTATTTTTCTCCATTGAGAGATGTTGTTTCCCTATATCGAGTTGCAGCAGACACCATACCGATATTCCGAGCACCCTATCGTGTGGCACCCATTGAGATGAGGGGGCTACAGACACAGCTAGATGAGATGTTATCTCAGAGTTTTATTCTACAGAGTCTTTTTTTGTGGGAGCACCGGTCCTCTTCGTGGAGAAGAAGGACTATAGCATGCGATTGTGTATTGATTATCATGGGTTGAGCAAAATCACTATTCGGATCAGGTATCCACCATTGAGGATTTATGACTTGTTCGACCAGCTGCGGGGAGCGCAGCATTTCTCGAAGATTGATCTTCGTCCTAGTTATTTCTAGTTGCGAGTGCGATAAATAGATATTTCCAAAACTGTATTTTCTGACTCGATATGGGTCTTTTGAGTTCTTGTCATGCCATTTGGGCTAACCAATGCACCCGTAGTATTCATGGATTTGATGAACCGGGTTTTTCGTCCATGTTAGGACCAGTTCATAGTCGTTTTATCGACGACATCCTCATATTTTCGGGATCGGAGGCAGAACACGAGTAGCATCCTCTATTGGCATTGTGGGCATAGCGGATAGTCGAGATTAGAGGCATCAGTGATATGCTGAGTTCAGCAAATACGAGTTTTGGCTATAAGAGATCAGATTTTTAGGCCACATCATCAATAGGGGGGCATAACAGTGGATCCATCCATTGTTGAGGCTGTACTTGATTGGGAGCCGCTAAGAACCATTATAGAGATTCGTAGTTTTGGTAGGGTATGAGAGAAAGTTTGTTCGAGACTTTTCGAAGAATATGATAGAACTTGCACACCTTATAAAGAAGAGTGTATAGTTTGATTTGGGCACGGGGTGCCAGGAAGCCTTTGAGACTATTAAGGCTAGATAGACTACAGTAACAATTTTGACTTTTCTGAGTAGTAATACAATATCTATCGTTTACGTGGACACGTCATTAACAGGACTAGGAGGTGTTTTGATGCAGACCCGGAGGGTATAACTTATATTTCATGACAGTTGAGTTGTTTCATACCAGATATACAGTGTATTCAGGTACAATAAAAATGTACAAAGATGTGAAGAGGCACTCCTGGAGGAGTTTCCAGAATTTGATAGATAGCCAGTGTGATATTCTAGTGTTTTTCACCCACAGACGGATGGGCAAACGGAGAGAGTAAACCAAGTGTCGGAAAATATATAGCAAACATATATTATAGACTTGCAGTATAGCTGGGAGAATCATATTCCATTGATTGAGTGTGATTATAATATCATTTATCATAGACTATTGGCATCACACCGTATGAGGAATAATACGGGAGGCATTATAGATTGCTTTTTTATTTGACAGAAATACAAGAAAGTTTATTGACAGGAGCTTGTAAGGCAGACTACAGAAAAGGTAACAGAGATTTAGGAACTCATTTTTGCAACACATAGTCGTCGGAAGAGTTATGTAGACCAGAGATGATGATCGTTAGAGTTCTAGATTGGCGACTATGTCTTATTGAAAATATCACCGATATATTTAGTGACTCGGTAGACGGGGAAAGTTTACCCTAAGGTATATTGGCCCGTTCATGAGAGTTGAACATTTTTGGAGTAGTTTTGTATGGGCTAAATCTTCTAGCATCAATGTCGAGTAGACACGATATTTTCCACGTTTTGATAATTTAGAAGTAATTGCGTGACGAGGAGTAGCAGAGGGTGATTGATGAACCAGAATTTGAGTTTCAGATAAATTTAACTATCATGGAGATCACGGGTTGTATTCTTACTAGAGAGAGAATGAGAGGCTTAGAAAGGAAGTAATACCTTAAGTTAAAGTTCAATAGAGATAGAAAAGAGATGAGGAGGCTTCTGGGAGCGCGAGGAGGATATGCGTCGCGACTACCCACAACTGTTAGAGTGGGTAAATTGATTGGTTATAGCTTATTGATATTTATGATTTTTGATTGTTCTATATGGTCATATTTATATTTAGCGCTAAAATTGGGGTATTAATACTTAGCTTCTAATCATTCGGAATACATGGTATATATATAGGGGGTTCCTTGTTTGGATTTTTCGCCCGACGTACTAGTTCCATTTAGTTAGAGGTTAAGTGTGAATATTAGCATTTAAAGTGTTAAGTATAGATATTTTAATATTTTATATCTGAAGATTTATGGTAATGTATTATTAACCTCTATGATACAATTGTGGAATTTCAAGGACGAAATTCTTTTAAGGGGGGAATAATGTAAAACCCCGTAAATTTAAATATTTTATGATAAATAATGATAAATATGTCATATGGTGAAAAATAACATATTTTAATGTTTGAGTATGATAAGAATTGATTTGAGATCAAATCAATGTATATTTGTGAAAATATGAGTATAAATGCACAAAACATGCACAAAGGCCAAAAGAGCGAAAATCTGAGAATAATGACTAGTTAAGATTTTTTTATATTTTACACACTGATACAGTCAAAATTTGGAAAAGTGTAAAAGAACAAAGTTGTAGGTCTCTTCAATAGCTTTCCAACAAAGCTTAGATCACTTCATTCCAAGTTCAGATGAGAAAGTTACAGCCAAAATACCGAAGGTTATTTTTCCTAGTCAGACTAGGTTTCCTGGTTCGGGTCAAACATGTTTGTTTTGGTTTTACCTCTATAAATACCTGTGTTTTTCATGAAAAATCTTTTCTTTTATCATATCTATGAACCCTAGTAGCCACCCTCTCCCTCAAAAACCCTAGACATTTTTCTTTTGAGTTTGAAGAGCTTTGTGAAGTAAAACACCGGCACGAGGGCGAGGTCATCGACGTGTGGCGAGGGAGAACGGGTTGTTCATGCTCGTGGTTTGCTTGCTGATTGTGTCAGAGGCTTGCACATGAGTTTAAGGCAAGATCACTTACATTCAAACCCATCCCCATAGTTAAATTATTAGCTTAGAAGTTTAATTTGTGTTTACATGCTTATATCTTAATCTAATGTGAAAAAGATTAGATTTTTGTTGTTAGATCTTAAACAAATGTTAGATCTACATGTTTTTCTTGCTGTTTATAATAGAAATATGATCATGATCATTAGGGTTGCTTTTAAATTCATTTTTTAATCTTGTTAATCATGTGCTAATCATGTGCTAATCATGTTTAAACCCTAATTTGACTTTTAATTGAGTTTGTATGTGGATTAGAGATGAGAAAACCCTAGGTTTGTGATTCCTAAGTATTAAAAATATAATTTAATGAATGTATATGTTTTCTAAGTTGTTTGGCAATCATGCTTATGTTTAATATGTTAAAAGTCCTTACTTTAGATTGAAGAATTTGGTTAATCTAAAGAAAGAGGTTTGATTCGTTGTTTTGAGCCTTCGTGCATGTTTTAGGGGTTTGAATACAAATCTAATGCATAAAATTATATTTATAATTGTTGAGTTGTTTCCAAATGTTCACATCTACTGTGGCATGTTTGAATACAAATTTTATGAAGTTTTAGACATGTTTATATCGGGGATACACGACATGATCATGATACATACAACCAGTTTGAAGAAACTAAAATTTGGATCCACGGTCGACCGTCACAGTCGACCGCGTGCAGGACAGAGACCCGGGTAGTCTCTGGATCCCGTCGCGGTCGACTGCCACGGTCGACCGCTAGTCTGTTTCGGCTGTGCATGTTTATTTGAGTTTGTTTGGTTGTCGAACGAATTTCTCGATCTTATGATGATAGACTATGATATTAGTAATTGTTAAACACCTAGTATGATGGTAAACTTCAGATGTGGACATGCACACCGAGATTAGTGTAGGTATGCTAGATTGTGTTAGATTGACACACTTTCGACACGAGTTAAATTTATAAACACATATGAATAATGATGTTCTATACGTATCCAGAAATAGGGAGATGAAACCTATTTACCACAGAACGATTGAGTAATAGTATTATAATAGTATCATTACTACATGTATCCGAAATAAGGAGATAATAAAACCTATTTTCGTAGGGCGATTAAGTATGAAATTACAAAAGTATCGTCATTCCATGTATCCGGGATAGGGAGGTAAAACCTATTGCCGCAGAGCGATTGAGTAAGAATATTACAAGAGTATCGCTATTGCATAAAGAGATGCACACATATATGTATTATTAGTTATAGTTACTCTCATGTTAGATTACCTATGAGTGGGGTACATTATTTGGTTTGTGGTATACATGATATGGCCTATGATGATTTGTTTTGAGTTGAACGATATTCTCTTATAATTACGCCAACTACTTGAGAAGTAGTTCGAGATTGTAACATCGCTTCTATATAGTTGAGGCTTGGAGTATTTCTTTGAGTGATGTTTCCATTCATAGAGTTAGTTTTGGTATTTTTGGATTTATAATTTGAGACGTATAGTATATATATGAGGGTTTCCTTGTTTGGATTATTTCGTTCGACGTACTACGTCTCGTCTTGTAGGTGTCTAAATATTAACTCCATTAGATATGGGGAAAATATTATAGGTAGACTATGCTTAATAAATAGGGCCTCCACTTCATCTAGCAGCCCTTCCCTTGGGGGGCGGATGGAGGTGACCTTTCTGTAGCGCTCTGACGCTCTTGTTGATGTTCTTTTTGTTTAAATTGTATCTTTCAGGCAGATCAAAGTTTCGAGGAGCCGCATGATGACGGGGTTCTAGCATAGTCGCCGTCGCACGGTTTTAGTAGTTGAAGCTCCACTATATAGTTATGTCAATTATCTGACCTTAGAGTTGTATTCATTTTGTAGAGGTTGAGTGCCTTTGTGAGATTTCATTTGACTCATTGTGTTGAGATGTATTTCAAACTCAGAGATATTTTCATTCTATTTCAGTTGGGCTTATTTGTTGATATACTTCTTCTGTGCATATCTGATTTTGTATTATTTTTATTATTTGCCTATTTGTACCTTCACCTATTTGTTGTTTCTACTAGAGAGATAGTGGCTGTGATGGTGAAACATGTTGTAGCATGGTGTTTGGTGCTTGATAGGTTTGACAATCCGGGTTTCACCTTGGACTGCAGCCTTGTGTGAACCCTGTGGCGTCACAGATATTCATTGATGTTGGAGGTTGGATGAAATTGTGCCATAATGATCATATCAAGTGGAGGTTGGCGGAAATAGTGGTATGAAGCCATTTGCAATTCAAGTCATATACAAGATCAAGCTTTATCCATGTTACCAACGAGCGTCATGAATATCATTGCTTGGTATATTTAGTTTTTAGGAGTTTATACTTTGTGTGTTGGTACTTAAAGCTCAAATATACACGAATACACGTTTTGGGTCTTATAGCTTTCAAGTTTATATAAATATGAAACAAATATTTATTTTTATATACTTACATATTTCATATTTATTATTTTGTTTTTGGTCTAGCTATTCAAATATGAAACAATAGATATATTCATATACATTCTCATATGTTCCATATTTATCATTTTGGTTTTTGTAAAATGCATATATTATGCAAAACATCATTTTTGGGAAATATTGTCTTATTGGTTTATAGACTAAACAATACTAGTTTATATCTTTTACTTAGTCTATAAATCCATTCAAGAGTTTTTAAAACTTTGTTTAAGTCAAAATGTTAAAAACAAGTGTGTGTTGACATTTCATATTTTGACCTATTTTGCGAAATGATGAGTTTCACAATTGGGACATATAGTTTGAAAAATTCTTTTTGTAACATGTTCATTTTCATGTTTATAATAATTTTCTAAAGTTTTATATTTTTTAAAATTTATTTTCTATTTTTAAGACACTTCAAAAATTATTTCATACATGAACAGTGCATGTGCATGTTTATAAATCGACTTATGTACTATAGCAAGTCGACTTATAAACTATTCTGGAAAATACAGTTTTTATCTGCTGAGTCGACTTATAATCCAAGCAAGTCGACTTATATATGATAGGTCGACTTATGTATTTTACAAGTCGACTTAGAGCTGTTTTGCAGATAGTGTTTTTAATTTGTTAAGTCGACTTACTGATCTGACAAGTCAACTTATTACATATGAGTCGACTTATAACTTCTGTTAAGTCGACTTATAAACTAGTTGTTGCAGAGTAACGACTATTTTCCAAATTTTGTTTATTTTATTATTTTTTGGGTTTTTGGTATTTTCTTGGGCTGGTTTCTTCTAACCTATATATACCCCTTTGCCATAAATATTTTCAACGACCAAGAAAGTTTTTAAACAAGTTTAAAGGGTGTTTAAAGTTTGTTTAGTATGTTTACAAGTTTTGTTTGTGAAGACTTTCACAAGAGAAGGAGATCATCTCTTTGGTGTTTGGGCTTGCAACCTCATCTCTCTCTCTCTCTCTCTCTCTCTCTCTCTCTCTCTCTTGATTTATAGAGAAAATTTTTTAAACTCAATTCTAGCTTTACATTTATAATTGTTTGATTATCATTTTTATTAAGCTAGAGTTTATATTTGATTTACTCATTGATTACACACACCCCTTGAGCTTTTAGTATTATCACATTGAGTATATTTGGGTTGTAGGGAGTGCATCATTTTTATTAAGCTAAAGTTTGGGAGGTATGATGTAGATGTATTAGACCACATTGCTTCTAGAGTAGATGCTTTATTTCAAAAATTTAACAAGATGAGCATGAATTCAGTAGCATCTAACTCTACTAACTGTAAAATATATGGTATTATTGGACATTCTGCTGTGGCATGTCAGATTGGAAACTCCCCTTCCCCTAATGCACGATTATCTGAACATGTTAATTATATGAATAATTTTAATCAGAAAAGGGACCCTTTTTTCAATACGTACAACCCGGGATGGAGAAATCATCCTAATTTATCCTATAAAAATCCACTCCAGAACCTAAATCCTCACTCTAGTTTTCGACCTCTAGGTTTTCAAGCCCCTAGAGCCCCTTACCCTACTCCCCAAAAGTCTAATTTGGAGAGCTTGATGGAGAATTTCATGACATCCCAGAATAAGCAGAATAAAGAATTTAGAAATCAGAATAGGATCATGAATGATGGCATTAAGAATCTAGCCTCTAATGTTGACTCTTTAGCCACCCATAACAAAATACTAGAGAATCAGATCACTCAATTAGCTCAGCAATTTAGCTCTTCTTGTAGATCTTCAAGGTGTAGGCGTATAAAACTGCCCATAGGTCCCTTAACACAGCTCGACGACGCCGATTCGACAAACTGACCATCGGACGACGTATGCAGACACGATTGTTAGTCCACAACACCGAAGCCAAGTGATACGCGACGAAACGAATTAACGAGGCTACGAGGCTAACGAACCGCACGCAAACAACGGAATGAATCCACTCGCATGCGGAATCAAGCTAACGGGTTGAGGAATCAACGAGTCATCCAACCAAGAGCAGACTCGGACGAATCACGATCGAATCAAGATCAGTTTCGGACTCGAACTCAGAAGCGGATTTACTGCCAAATCAGGAACCAGATTTACTGCCAAATCAGGTCGACGAATCGAGTCCGAACAAATCAACCACACAACCGAATCACGGACAGAACCGGAAAACAGAAAACGACGGGAAACTCCAACACCTAGAGGGGCTCGACCAAAACCGAGCCACCTTGAGGTGGCTCAGTGTGTCGGCCACCTGTGCGCGAGCATAGTAAAGGTGGCCTATAAATAGAGGGCTTGGTTCATTTGTTCAGAGGTTGGAAAATTTGTAGAGGCGAAGCTCTGCTGGATTCATGGCTCAGAACTTAAAAAGATCCAAGCTTTGGGACATCGAGGACTCGCTCTTCCAGATCTGGTGCTCGGCGATCGTTAATGCTAAATAAGGAAAGAGTTTGAGAGGACCGGATCTCAGATCTACGCAGGCATACTCCGGATCAAAGCTTGGTCTTTGATCCAGAGATTTGGGCGATTATTTCCTTGGTGAAATAATCCCCCCCTGCTATTATTTCCTTCGTGAAATAATACCCGTCGTACTGCGTAGATCCGACCAGATCTAGATCTCGCGGTGGTCCACGGATAAACCCCGGCGTAGGCGAAGAACCCACACAAGCGAGCGACCGCAAAACAGGAGCTCGTGATTTGTTCGACAACAAGGAGAAAAAGTTGTAATCTTTCTTTCTTTTATTTGATTTTCATTGTAACCGGATCTTATAAAAAGACCGGATCTTTGTAACAAAAAAACAGTTATTTAAGATGGCAATGGAATCGATGAAGAAAGCAACGATTTTTCACGTGAACAATCTGGCGATCATAGTGGGAGCCGACGATCTCGCTGCCGAGATCGAAGCGTCGTAGCCGCGGATCTCAATCCCGGTCGTGGAGGAGGTCGAATACGAGTTCGACCAGCAGAAGTTCGAGGAGTACTTGTCGTCCTCGTCCGGATCTACCTCCCCCTGCAAGTCCAAGAAGTTCTCCGCCAGGAGAAAAGCTCGTTGGTATGAAGATGTTGAAAACACCAACGAAGATCTCGCCCCGTTGGATGCTAAAGTCGCATCGGGTGAGATTCCTCCAACTCCCAACCAGGTCAGATCTGCTCTGGCCAACCCTTCCGTCACAGAGGGCGTGGTGACTCTCTCGAAGAGAGCCCGCCAAAGGCAACGTCAACACCTTGCGAAACAATTCGCAAAGGCAATGGAGTCTGTTGACGGGATCCGCTACAACGCGGATCTGAAGAACAAGAGAGGCAAACAACCTCAACAACAAATGAACGGCGGCTCTTCCAAGTCACCCACAATGGAATGGGTCCGTGTCAAACGGAACCGTTCAACGCTGGAAGAGCGCATTCACAAGCGCCGCGCACTATCAGCGCAGGCATGGGCTCAAGTCGAGGAAGCCCGTAGAAAGCTGCAGAAAGAAGTGGTCAAGAAACCACCACCAACTCGCAAAGTTTGGAGACCGAAGTCTGAAGCGGCGATTCAGGCTAAGGAGCAACAACTGCAGCCTTCAAGAGTTCAACTTCCGACGTACCAACCCAAATCGCCGAGGATTTCCACAACTGCTCTGGGGGATCCCGCAGGACCATCCTAAAGAAGGAAGTCAGTCTTGGAGCGCCTCGGTCCACTTCCCGAGGATCGAAGCAAAGCTCCAGTCCAAGAACGTTTGGGTCCAATGAAGAAGCCCCGAACAATTCAACATGCTGGGGGTCGCCGCAACCCTCAACATGACAAGGAAATCAGGGCAACTAAGCGCACTACGCTGCGCATTGAAGTCCAGGAGCCCACTGAGGATTCATGCCCACAAAGGCATGTTTCGAGGCGTGTGACTCTCGAAAGCCCGAAGAAGGGAGTTCGCCCTCAGAAGGAAACATTCTCGTCTGATGATGAGGACGTTATACCTGGGAAATCGTGCCAACACACGATAGGTTACTCCGACCTTCAAACTGACGAGTTGTACTATCGTGTTGGGGGTACGAGCAAAGCCAGAAAGAGAAGTCCTCGAAGGCTAGAAACTCAATACCCTTGTTCCAAACTCATCCGGGCGGTATTGTCTGAGTGCAGATGCACCAATACAGTCCCTGAAAGAGTTTCGGTTTTCAAAAGACTCAGTACCGAAACGCTAAAACCAAGGCCTAGGCGTTTCCGACGAAGAAGAACGGCGGTTGAAGATGAAGAATTTCCGAGGGTCACCACTAACATGACCAGCAAAAGGACATCGACACAGGGTAATCCCGAGCTGATTCCGAAAATACCTCGGCGTGTAACTCATCTGCAGTCCGGAGCTATCATACGAGCAACCTATGGTGGGGTTCGGGCAAGACTGCCTTCAGAAGACGAAGAACTCGAAATGTTGGATGAAAGGCGCTTGGAAGCTCAACAACACATTGAGTTTTATCAAGCCAGAATATCTAGGGCTTTTAACAAAAGAGTCCGACAAAGAAGCTTCAAGGAAGGAGATCTGGTCCTCGCTGCTCGCCGACCAATAATCCTCAACTCCAAGAAGAAGGGTAAGTTTGAACCCAAATGGGAAGGACTGTTTGTGATAGACACAATCTACTCAAACAGTGCATATCGCCTCATTTCTCTAGAGGGTGTCAGGCAATTAATGCCAATAAACGGGAAGTTCCTGAAAAAGTACTATCCCTAGTACATTCAGGATAACCCATTTATCGGGAAGTTCCTTGAAGAATATTACACTTAATATTCTAGAGGATAACCCCAAAATCATTTTCACCACCAAGATCCCTCACTGATCAATTTCAATTGACAATGAGTTCTCCAAAATTGTCTTTCTGGTCTAAGCTACCAACAAATTCCCCTCTTGATTCTTTCCACGAACAAGAGGCCCACTTTCAATTCAGAGTTTCCTTTCGATAAACGAAAGAGCTCCCCTCTTTTCTCTTTGGTTAAACCTCTTCATGGTTATAACCAAAGTTGAAATTTCATTTCGATAAACAAAAAACTCATCTAGATAACCGATCCTATAAAAGGTAAGCTTATTTAGATATTCCGGATTCTCAGAGTGGAGATCCTACTTCTAGTTTCTTTCTTACACTGGAAATAGAATATAAAATTCTTCCTTTCCAGAATCAAGGAATAGAATATAAAATTCTTCCTTCCTTGTTCGGGGAATAGAATATAAAATTCTTCCTTCCCACACCAATCATTTTCCAAGAATTTAGGATTCATCCTAGGAAGTTTATCCCGAATCCTAAGCAGGGATAAGTCTGCGCCTAACACGCGCTGCCGGTTTAGTCTTTCTCCGTAGAAGAAGACACCAGAGTTCGATTCTAGGGCATTCTATCCTGAAACCTAAGCAGGGATAAGTCTGCGCCTAACCCGCGCTGCCGGTTAGTTCTTAACCGTTAAAAAGAACACTCACCCACATATTCAACATTGTGGCAGGTTGTTATTAATAACACCAAAATCCATGCCTTACACGCATGGGGAATTTCATCCTGAATCCTAAGAAAGGATATGCCGACGCCTAACACGCGTCGCCGGTTTAGTCTTTACCCGTAGAAAGAGATACCAGAACCTGACTCTGGGGACCTTTATCCCGAAGCCTAAGTAGGGATAAGTCAACGTCTAGTACACGTTGCTGGGTAGCCTATTCCCATAACAATGACGAAGTCTACGTATTCGAAGTCGTAGCACAAAGTCTAAGGGAGTTCATTCCTTTAGCGCAACGTCACATGCGGAACGGATTTAGACAATCCGTATGCTAGCCCGACTCAAACGGTAGTCGGTAAAGGCTAATCAAATCCGTTGAAGGCTGGGGGTTAGCCAAAAATCCTAAAGTCAACGCCTAACACGCGTCGCCGGGTAGCCTATTCCCGTAACAAATGGTAAAGCCTATGTATTCAACATCATAGCACAAAGTCTAAAGGAGTTCATTCCTTTAGCACAACGTCACATGCGGAACGGACTAAAACAATCTGCATGTAAGCCCGATTCGAACGGTAGTCGGTAAGAGCACGTCAAATCCGTTGAAGGCTGAGGATTTGCCAAAAATCCTAAGTCAACGTCTAATACACGTTGCTGTTTAGTCTTTTCACAGGAGAAAGACGAAGTCTACGTATTCAATATCGTAGCACTAAAAGGGTTAACTCTTTTAGCTTAACGTCACATGTGGAACGGACTTAAACAATCCGCATGCTAGCCCGACTCAAACGGTAGTCGGTAAAGGCTCATCAAACCCGTTGATGGCTGAGAATTTGCCAAAAATTCTATAAATACGAGTCATTGACGCATCAATTCCATAGATTGGTCTCGTGACTCAAATATCTGCCACGCTCCATTCCTTAAGAGCTTAAACTGTGTATACTCCAGAAGACATACGAGTATAAATTGTGTCGAACGCCGGACAACGCGTCGCAATGAAGCTTGGACGCCGGACAACGCGTCACAAGGAAGCTCAAACACTGGACAACGCGTCGCAATAAAGCTTGGACGCCGGACAACGCGTCACAAGGAAGCTCAAACGCCGGACAATGTGTTGCAAATGAAGATTCAACCCCGACAATCGATGGTCAGCAAACTCGAGCTAAGAAGTCAGGAAATCGAGAATCGACTTCAAGTTCAAAATTTCGACAGACGATCAGACAATAAATGCAGCACCGGAACCCTTACAGACATTCGACAAAGCACCGAATAGCCTGGAGGACTGAAGGAATCAAGAACAGAAGCCATTCCAAATATCCCGTCGTTACCGATTGAAGGATGAGACAATCATATCCAAAGTATTCCAGACTTTTCTATAAAAGAACGAGGCTGAAATACTTTGGAGGGGGTATCTGTAGGCGTATAAAACTGCCCATAGGTCCCTTAACACAGCTCGACGACGCCGATTTGACAAACCGACCATTGGACGACGTATGCAGACACGATTGTTAGTCCACAACACCGAAGCCAAGTGATACGCGACGAAACGAATTAACGAGGATACGAGGCTAATGAACCGCACGCAAACAACGGAATGAATCCACTCGCATGCGAAATCAAGCTAACGGGTTGAGGAATCAACGAGTCATCCAACCAAGAGCAGACTCGGACGAATCACGATAGAATCAAGATCAGTTTCGGACTCGAACTCAGAAGCGGATTTACTGCCAAACCAGGAACCGGATTTACTGCCAAATCAGGTTGACGAATCGAGTCCGAACAAATCAACCACACAACCGAATCACGGACAGAACCGGAAAACGGAAAACGACGGGAAACCCCAACACCTAGAGGGGCTCGGCCAAAACCGAGCCACCTCAAGGTGGCTCGGCCAATGCCGAGCCACCTCAAGGTGGCTCGGTGTGTTGGCCACCTGTGCGCGGGCACAGTAAAGGTGGCCTATAAATAGAGGGCTTGGTTCATTTGTTTAGAGGTTGGAAAATTTGGAGAGGCGAAGCTTTGCTGGATTCAAGGCTCAGAACTTAAAAAGATCCAAGCTTTGGGACTTTGAGGACTCGCTCTTCCAGATCTGGTGCTCGGTGATCGTCAACGCCAAATAAGGCAAGAGTTCGAGAGGACCGGATCTCAGATCTACGCAGGCATACTCCGGATCAAAGCTTAGTCTTTGATCCCGAGATTTGGGCGATTATTTCCTTGGTGAAATAATCCCCCCCGGCTATTATTTCCTTCGTGAAATAATACCCGTCGTACTGCGTAGATCCGACCGGATCTAGATCTCGCGGTGGTCCACGGATAAACCCCGGTGCAGGCGAAGAACCCACGCAAGCGAGCGACCGCAAAACAGGAGCTCGTGATTTGTTCGACAACAAGGAGAAAAAGTTATAATCTTTCTTTCTTTTATTTGATTTTCATTGTAACCGGATCTTATAAAAAGACCGGATCTTTGCAACCAAAAAAACAGTTATTTAAGATGGCAATGGAATCGATGAAGAAAGCAACGATTTTTTCCGCGAACACAAGGATGTTTCCTGAACAATCTGAAACCAACCCCAAGGGATCTATCAATGCCATCACACTTAGAAGTGGAAAAGAGTTAGAGGGACCAATGATGAGGAGTGATCATAAGGATGTAGTTGATGAGAGTGAGAAGTTAGTGACAAGTGAAAAAGAGCATGCTGGTGAGAAAGGAGAGAAAGTTGAGAGATATGTTGCACCTGCACCTTACAAGCCTCCACTACCCTTTCCTCAAAGACAAGTTAATGCTAAGTTGGAAAAGCATTTTGGGAAATTCATATAAATGTTTAAAAAATTGCATATTAAC
This sequence comes from Asparagus kiusianus, assembly GCA_022839385.1. Classification (NCBI taxonomy): domain Eukaryota; kingdom Viridiplantae; phylum Streptophyta; class Magnoliopsida; order Asparagales; family Asparagaceae; genus Asparagus; species Asparagus kiusianus. Next base: position 42,505 of record BQKN01048450.1, on the reverse strand, counting down.
ATCTCATTCGTTGAAGCCATATCTCAAACGCCCTCCTATGCCAAATTCTTAAAGGAGATTCTATCAAACAAGAGACGATTAGAGGAGTATGAGACCGTAGCCTTGACTCAGAGTGTATATAATTCAAAATAAGTTACCACCTAAGCTTAAAGACCCTGACTCGTTTTCTATTTCTTGCACAATTGGTGATATACCAATTAATCATGCTCTATACGATCTTGGTGCTAGTGTCAGTCTTATGCCATTGTCTATATGCAACAAGTTGCAGATGGGAGACTTGAAGCCCACTACTATCTCCCTCCAATTGGTAGATCGATTGGTTAAATGTCCGGTAGGTATATTAGAGGATGTACCTATCCATGTTGGTAAATTCTATATTCTGGTTGATTTTATTATTCTTGAAATTAAGGAGGACTCTCAAATACCTATTATATTAGGAAAACCTTTCCTTGCTACCGCTGGAGCGATAATTGATGTGAAGAATGGAAAGCTCTCTCTCAATATAGGGGATGAAAAGGTGAAATTTGACTTGTTTTCTACTGCGAAATTTCCACTAATTGATAATACTTGCGCTAGGATTGATACGATTGATATGGTGGTTAGAAAAGACTTTACCAGAGATATCTCAAATGATCCACTTGCGAAATGCTTAGCAAAGGATGAAGCCTCTGTTGATGATGATCAGGAAATAACTTCCTATGTTACGATGCTTGATGAAAGCCCAACCTACACCAAAACCACCTACATCAAAGGACCTGATGCAGTGGCCGAAACTGCAAAAGAGTTGAATGTCCAGGATGTGTCCGCAGACACAGTCGTGTCAAAAAGCAGCAAAAACAGCCCATAATAGGTTTGTGAAGAGAAAACTGCACCTGGGAAGATGCTGAATAATGATTCCACACGGCCAGGGTGTGTCCGTAGACACAGTCGTGTCAAAAAGCAGCAAAAGAAGTCTAGAACAAGTCCATCTCCACCAGTTGAAGTGGAACATAAGGCACATTGGGCTATCAAGATCATTCATTTAGATTTGAAAGAAGAAGGGGAACAGAGAAACCTTCAACCAAATAAACTTGATGAATTGAGATTGGATGTGTATGAGAATGCCAATATTTACAAAGAAAGAACAAAGAAGTGACATGATCAACATATCCTCTGTAAAGAGTTTACAGAAGGAGACTTGGTACTTCTACTTAATTCTCAACTCAAGCTTTTTTCGGGAAAACTTCGGTCGAGGTGGTCAGGGCCATTCCAAGTGCGTGAGGTATACCTATTTGGGACTGTTGAAGTATGGAGTAAGACCACGGGAACCTTCAAGGTTAATGTATAACGGTTAAAGCATTATTTCGTAGGCACTCCGATCGAGAAGTTAGGTACTTTTACCCTCCCCAATCCATCATCATCGTGAGCATCGAAGGGGTCGAGCTCATGACCGTAAACGAGCGCTTCTTGGGAGGCAACCCAAGCTTTTCTTTCACTTTATTTTTCTTTTTAGTGTTTGATTTTAATTAGTTTTCTAATTAGGTTGACGTGAATTGATGTGCAGGTGGATAACGAGATGGATAGCAAAGAGTTCAAAGAAAAAAAAAGGAGAGAGAAGGAGATGATTAAGGAAAAATGCTGAATACACATTTTACACGGCTAGGTTGTGTCCACCAACACAGCCGTGTAGCAGTCAGGACGGTCTTCATCTCATTTCCAGAGTCTACCACACCATAGGAAGGCGCCTACCACACCCATGGTCGGAAAAAAAAATACCAGACCCTCCTGTCCTCACTTCTTTCTCATTCAAACCCCCCTTTCAAAACCACCACTGACCTCCCAATTAGTTTCCTACCTCCCAAAAGCCTATCAATCCCCATTAATTTCCTTCTCCCCTATTAACTACACCAAAACCCAAACGTTCCCAAAACCCACTTACTTCCCTAAAGAGCCCAAGCACCTCTGACCTTCGCTCACAACCAGCGCCAGCAACCTCCCCAACATTAATTTTTGCATTCCCCTATTTAATATTTTGTTCTATCTCTCCCACCAACTTCTGACCTCTCCATTAAAAACCCACTGCCTTTTCACCTACACCAAAACCCTCTCACTATTTTCACCTCTAACTCACCATAGGAGTCTCCAACACTAAGACACAACCCCTGCAGTTCAGCCGAGACCAGCACCAAGGAAGAACAAAACAAAGATCTGATCCATTTGGCCCCATGGCTCCAAAACGCATAAAAACAAATGAAGTAACAACCTCCAATTCACCGTCAGCATCGCAACAACGATTTATAAGGAGTTCATCAAATTGAAGCGGGGGCAACAACACTTAAGAGCGGTGAGTTCCATTTCTCTTCCTCATTTATGATTATTCCCACACATTGAGGACAATGTGCAATTCAAGCATGGGGGAGTGATTTTGTTGGGATGATGTTTCATATATGTTTTGGAGTGTTTTTCTTTGTATTTTTGAGTGCTTGTTTTCTGTGTTGGGATTTTTCATTTAGATTTCTAAAAAAAAGGAGAGAGAAGAAAAAGAAAAAGAGTACCACTGTTTGAAAACACTTTTGACACGTACATCATTTATTTCGCATGCTCCATTGTTAAATTTTTTTTTATTTCATGTTTAGTTGGTTAGGATGTTATCTGTTCGAGTTCCTCTTTGCCGACACTTAACTCTAAACATTGGAATAGATAGGAATGGCTTTTGGCTTAACCCATCTAATTAAAACCTAAGCTTCTTTGATGACTTGGACTACTTTTTGGTTACTGGAGAAACACTCGGCCTTGAAAAAAAAAAGGGTCCTAAAGTCTGTTGCACCGAGTACCTGGCACCGCACCCTCAGAAGTATGGCTGTTACGTCAGTAGGTGTTAACTATGATGGGATCTTAAAAAAAAGAATAAAAATAATAAATAAATAAATAAAATGCAAGGAAACCGAGTGTCCTTTGAGACCTTAAGTAGGAAGAGTATGACCTATTGTGATGAGATATGTGTCTGTCACGAGGAGTTTTGGGCCATCAACTAAAAAATTTAACTTTACCATGCCATTTTTTTCCAACGTTTATGAGTTGAGTCACTTGCACTAACGTACGTGAACGCCTATAGATACATTTTCTTCAACTTTGAACTTGAGACAAGATCGCTATTTTGACATTGGGTTGAGTGGAATAATGTTGCATGTGAACTTGAGAATAGTGGATACCCTTGTGCTTATTTTTTATTTCCATTATCATATCTTTGAATCTGTACCCTCTCATGTGTGTGTTTCTATAGAACCCCGTAAAATTTTATATGAATATATGTGAATTATTAGTAAATAAATAATTCTTTTATGATAAATAGCTTGAGGTTATTTATGTACATGATAACAAGTTATTTGAGATGATATGAGAGTATGGGTGTAGAGTTTTGTGCGTTGGATTTTGCAAAGTAGCAAAACATGCACAAAACTAAAATTTTCCAGATCAGTCGACACATCAGTCGACTGACGGTATCGGTCGACACATCAGTCGACTGATACGCTGATTTCCAGTTTTCAGGTTTCGGGTCTGTTCTATTTTGGTTCGGGTTTGGGTCGGGTATAACTGTTCGTATATATCCCCTCTCACCCGAAATCACCCCTCTCATCTTCAGATCTGAGAAAACCCTAGCCCCTCTCCCCTATCTCAAAAACCCTAGTTTTGTTCTTGGTGATTTGGGGAAGAACTTGGAGGATTTTCGTCGAGATCTGAACGTCGTAGCGAAGGCGAACCATTCTCTCTCAGATCCAGGAGTTCCTCGTCACCCCAGAGGCGAGTAACATCTCGCCCAACCTTGCCCTATGTTTCTAAACGTTTTCAAAGAGTTTTTATGAGTTTTGATGAGCTAAAAATGAAATTTTTGTACAAAGAATTGATTTTTATAGCATATAGTGAGAAGAGATGTGATTTCAGAATGTTCAAAACCACCAACGTTTATTTGAATCGAAGATCTAGATCTGAAATATTTTTACAAGAGATTTAACATGAGCTTTGTTTTAAAATGTTTTAAAACATAAATACACATGTTTAGGGTTTTGTTTATGTATTTACACATGAAATCTTCGTTTCAGTTTAGTTCATACATGTTAATATCAGTATTTTCATGCTTGGGATTGATGGGGATGAGTTTAGACCAAAGTTTGAGTAAACAACAACCTCCCCCCTTTCAGGTAACGAGCCAGGAGCCCGGAGAGTCGCAGGTTGATGGCGACACACTTTAGTGTTCAGCTGTCTATTTTTGCTATGATTTATTTTGGAGCTCCACTGTAGTTTTGTTAGACATTTGAGGGTCTTATTCTAGAATTTGTAAAGGCTGTGTGCCTTATTTCCTCTTGTCGGATATTTGTATTTGAGACTTGTTGAGTATTTCAGTTTATCTATTCAGACATTGACCATGTACTTGCTGTATGTTGGATGATGAGATATTAATGTGATCACTATCATTTCATCAATTATTCCTTACATTATCTTTTACTTGCTTTTGTACCTACACCTGTTGTTGCCTCTACTAGATAGATGTTAATTGTGATGGTGAAACATGTTATTGTACGGTGTGGTGCATGGCAGGTTTGATATTCTTGGTTTCACCTTGGACTGCAGCCTTGTGTGAACCCAGGGGCGTCACAGTTGGTATCAGAGCTCTAGTTCTAGTATCCTTAGGATCATCCTGTGTCGAGTCGTGGAGCTAGGATAGAGTTTCTTAGGATTCATGTATAGAGTCCGCAAGGATTTCCTAGTATGAGTGAGGACGATGTATGCGTATATCTCAAAAATTTGAGAAATTTTTTTTATGATAACTATTTTTGAATAAGTTTAAAGTAATTGTGCAAATACTATATGTTGTGAAAATTGTATTGTGATACGCTATTTATAAAGGTCTATTTTGACTCATGAACTTTTATTTTTCTGACCATCAGGGAGAGAGATGGCAGGACGTGGTAGACCTCGTACCAGGAGAGCTAGCCAGGCGGAGTCACAGCAGACTCTATTAGAACAGCAGCCAGCTCAGCCCGAGCAGGAGCAGGCACCACCCGAGCCGCAGCAGGCTCCTCAGTATTTGGTGGACATCATGGCTCCTCTCATTGCCCGGATGACAGCCATTGAGGAGTTGGTGACGACCCACATAGCACCACGGACACCACCACCACCGGTAGCCCAGCAGCAGGGGATACCTGCCGTTCCAGTCAGAGAGAGACCCCCAGAGGTCACGCCTGCAGCCATTCCTCTAGCAGTCCCCGATAGAGCCACAGATCAGGAGGCTTGGCTTCGTATGGTGGAGAGGTACCAAAAGATGAGGGCACCAGAGTTCCAGGGGTCACCAGACCCTCTTGCAGCCCATAAGTGGAAGGAGGATGTGAGCAATATCCCCAACATACTTGGTGTAGATTCAGTACAAAAGTAGAGACTGGCATCCTACAGCCTGAAGGGAGATGCCGGGAGATGGTACCGACTCCATTTTACTCTAGAGCAGAGGATGAACCTCACCTGGGAGGACTTCATATACTTCTTTGATGGGTAGTATATTTCTTCCGCAGCACGGACTGGGAAGGAGCTTGAGTTGTCCTGGTTAATTCAGGGGGACATGACAGTTGCAGATTTTAAGAGTAGATTCATGGAGTTGCTGCATTTCACGGGTATATGGCAGACAGGAGAGCGTCAGGCACAGATGTTCTTGGTAGGGCTTCGCCCTAATCTCCGCCAATACCTAGTCTCGAGGAGGTTCTATTCGGTTAGGGAGGTAGCTGAGGCCGCCACTTCACAGGAGACTAAGACTAGCATGTTCCAGAAGGACAAGGAAGGGAAGGCCAAGACAGGACAGAGTGGGGATAAGAGCAAGAACAAGAGACCTTATTCTGGACAGCAGCAGCATCAGGGCTCTTATAAGAGGGGACCCCAGCAGGATCAGAGAGCGCATCAGCAGCGCAAGTTCCAGGGATCTTGTTTTAACTGTCACAAGGTCAGGCATAAGGCATCGGAGTTCCGTAGCGCACCAGCAGGAGCCCAGCAGGGCAAGGGTCCGAACCAGCAGCAGCGCCAGCAGGGCAGAGGTCAGGGCCAGCAGAGCAGGTTAGAGGCCCCGCCAGCAGCTCAGAGGACTGAGGGGCAGATTCGAGCAGTCCAGGATGTTCCTCAAGGGCAGATTATCCCATATTCTCCACCACCATCAGCAGAGCAGTCTTCAGCCACGGGCAGAGTATATGCAGTAGTTCCCCGTGATCATGGAGCCAGCGGAGCCGTAGTGGAGGGTACGTTCTTTGTGAACTCTCTTCCCGCCCGTATTCTTTTCGATTCGGGAGCTTCGTATTCTTTCATCTCGCATGCATTTATGACTAGACTCCAGCTCGTAGCTCAGCCTCTAGACACCCCTCTATCTGTTTCCACCCCTTTAGGTGAAGTATCGCTTCTGGAGAGCATTTGTAGGAGGTGTACCGTCAGTCTAGACGAGTCGAAGTTCATAGTGGATTTGATAGTATTGCATATGTCCGAGTTTGATGTCATCATTGGTATGGATTGGTTGTCTTCCTACCATATTAGTATTGACTACTTTGTGAAGACAGTCAAGTTGCGAGCGTCCGATGGGTCCGAGATGATTGTAGCCACCTCTCAAGGCAACCGATTTGCAGAGTCATTTCTAGCGTACATCGAGGAGGTGATGCGACGGGATCAGGGAGCCGAGTTATTAGAGACTAGAGCTGTCTCAGAGTATCAGGATGTCTTTCAGGACATACCTGGATTACCTCCAGTGAGAGAGGTTGAGTTCTGTATTGAGTTGCATCCAGGCACAGCCCCGATATCCCGCGCACCCTATCGCATGGCACCAGCTGAGATGAGGGAGCTTCAGACCCAGTTGGACGAGTTGTTAGCTCAGGGTTTTATTCGCCGGAGTCATTCTTCGTGGGGCGCGCCAGTCCTCTTCGTGAAGAAGAAGGATAGTAGTATGAGATTATGCATAGATTATAGAGAGTTGAACAAGGTCACTATCCGAAATAGGTATCCACTACCTAGGATTGAGGACTTGTTTGACCAGCTACAGGGAGCGCAGTATTTCTCGAAGATTGATCTTCGTTCTAACTATCATCAGTTGTGGGTTCGGGAGATGGATGTCCCCAAGACCGCCTTTCTTACTCGATATGGGTCCTTCGAGTTCTTGGTCATGCCATTTGGGTTGACCAATGCACCCGTGGTATTCATGGATTTGATGAACCGGGTTTTCTGTCCCTTCTTAGATCAGTTTGTGATCGTCTTCATCGATGATATACTCATTTACTCGAGATCAGAGGCAGATCATGAGGAGCATCTACGGATAGCGTTGAGGACTCTGCGGGAGCATCAGTTGTATGCTAAGTTTAGCAAGTGTGAATTTTGGCTTTCAGAAGTCAGATTTCTTGGCCACGTCATCAGTAGAGAGGGCATAGCAGTGGACCCGGCTAAGGTCACGGTAGTTCTTGATTGGGAGCCACCGAAGTCGGTGTCAGAGATTCGTAGCTTTTTAGGTTTAGCTGGATATTACAGGAAGTTCATTTAGGACTTCTCGAAGATTGCGACGCCGCTTACACGCCTTACGAAGAAGGGTGTACAGTTCATATGGAGCATGGAGTGCCAGAAGGCCTTTGATATTTTGAAGGCTAAGTTGACTACAGCGCCAATTCTGACTATTCCGAGCAGTGACCGGACATTCGTCGTGTATACAGATGCATCGTTGGCAGGCTTAGGAGGCGTATTGATGCAGACTCAGAGGGTAGTAGCCTATATCTCATAGCAGTTGAGGGTGCATGAGCAGAACTATCCCACTCATGACTTAGAGTTAGCAGTGGTGGTGTTTGCACTGATGTCATGGAGGCACTACTTATATGGAGTGCAGTTTGAGTTATTCACAGACCATCAGAGTCTGAAGTATCTCTTTTCTCAGAAGGAACTCAATCAGAGGCAGAGGAGGTGGATTGAGTTTATCAAGGACTACGAGTTCGCGATTCAGTATCATCCAGGGAAGGCGAACGTCGTAGTAGATGCTTTGAGTAGGAAGCGTCGAAATCGGGTTGCGGCTTTGAGGTGTTCATTGTACAGAGACCTTATCACTCTTAGTCAGTTTGATTTTAGACCCGAGATTAGAGGAACCAGTGCATTTTTGGGAGCTGTATCAGTGCAGCCATCTTGGAGTACCAGAGTTGTCAGAGCTCAGTTGGGAGACTCTTGGATTCAAATCCGAAAGGAGGAGATTTCCAAGGAGCCTAAGGCTGATTGGACCATTGGAGCAAATGGAGGTCTACGAATGAAGGGTAGATTGGTTATGCCAGCCAGTGCAGAGCTGAAGAGGGAATTATTTGATGAGGCACACCATACTCGGTACACAGTGCATCCAGGAACCACCAAGATGTACAAGGACCTGAAGAGACATTTCTGGTGGAGCGGTATGCGTAGAAAGGTTGCAGACTATGTGGCTAGATGTTTTACCTGTCAGCAGGTGAAGGCGGAGCATCAGAGACCGGCAGGGACACTTCAGCCTTTGCCTATTCCAGAGTGGAAGTGGGCAGACATTTCTATGGATTTTATTGTGGGGTTGCCGAAGTCGAAGAAAGTGAATGATTCTGTTTGGGTGATAGTAGACCGGTTGACGAAGTCAGCACATTTTATTCCAGTGAGGACCACCTATACAGCCGAGACTTATGCGAGGATCTTCATTCGGGAGATAGTTCGACTTCACGGAGTTCCAGATACGATCGTGTCGCATCAGGGATTGGTGTTCACTTCATATTTTTGGAGGAGTTTCCAGGACTCATTTGGCAGCAGGCTATCTTACAGCAGTGTATTCTACCCACAGACGGATGGTCAGACGGAGAGGGTGAATCAGGTGTTGAAGGACATGTTGCGGGCATGTGTCATTGACTTCCAAGGCAGTTGGGAGGATCATATTCCACTGGTAGAGTTCGCTTATAACAACAGTTATCAAGCGACAATCGGTATGACTCCGTATGAGGCGTTATACGGGAGACCCTGTAGATCACCGATATGTTGGGCAGAGCCAGAGGATAGCTTGATGCTTGGACCAGAGCTAGTGAGGCAGACTACCGAGAAGGTAGCTTTGATCAGGGAGCGGATTCTAGCCACTCAGAGTCGGCAGAAGAGCTATGCAGATAAGAGGCGGAGACCCCTAGAGTTTCAGATTGAAAATTTGGTTATGCTTAAGGTATCACCTATGAAAGGCGTATAGTGATTCGGGAGGCGAGGGAAGCTTGCACCGAGATATATTAGGCCTTTTTAGATTCTAGAGTGCATTGGAGCTGTGTCATACATACTAGATCTTCCAGCATCTATGTCTAGTATACACAACGTGTTTCATATTTCTATGCTCAAGAAGCACTTGCATGATAAGGAGTAGCAGTGAGTATTGGATGCACCGGAGATCGAGCTTCAGGATGACTTGTCCACTATTGAGATTCTGGTTTGTATACTTGCCAGGGAGGACAAGAGACTCAGGAATAAGGTGATTCCCTTAGTGAAAGTTTAGTGGAACCGAGAAGGCATTGAGGAGATTTCTTGGGAGCGCGAAGAGGACATGCGTCGCGGCTACCCACATTTGGTTGAGCAGGTAAATTAATTCCTATTATGATTATATATCTTACTTCATGTTTATATCTTTAGTTATGTTTACATTTAACACTAGAATGAAGATACTTTCGCTTAATTTTTAATCTTTTGGAATACGTGGTACATGTATGGGGGTTCCTTGTTTGGATTTTTCGCCCGATGTACTAGTTCCACTAGATTATGATTTGAGCGAGAATATTATCATCTTAGATCGTTAAGTATAAATATCTCTATATGTTATCTAGAAGTTCATTTTTTTCGAAATTTGTATGATTTCCGAATTTCGAGGACGAAATTCTTTTAAGGGGGGAAGAATGTAGAACCCCGTAAATTTTTATATGAATATATGTGAATTATTAGTAAATAAATAATTCTTTTATGGTAAATAGCTTGAGGTCATTTATGTACATGATAACAAGTTATTTGAGATGATATGATAGTATGGGTGTAGAGTTTTGTGCGTTGGATTTTGCAAAGTAGCAAAACATGCACAAAACTAAAATTTTCCAGATCAGTCGACACATCAGTCGACTAACGGTATCGGTCGACACATCAGTCGACTGATACGCTGATTTCTAGTTTTCAGGTTTCGGGTCTGTTCTGTTTTGGTTCGGGTTTGGGTCGGGTATAACTGTTCGTATATATCCCCTCTCACCTGAAATCACCCCTCTCATCCTCAGTTCAGAGAAACCCTAGCCCCTCTCCCCTATCTCAAAAACCCTAGTTTTGTTCTTGGTGATTTGGGGAAGAACATGGAGGATTTTCGTCGAGATCTGAACGTCGCAGCGAAGGGGAACCATTCTCTCTTAGATCCAGGAGTTTCTCATCACCCCAGAGGCGAGTAACATCTCGCCCAACCTTGCCCTATGTTTCTAAATGTTTTCAAAGAGTTTTTATGAGTTTTGATGAGCCAAAAATGAAATTTTTGTACAAAGAATTGATTTTTATAGCATATAGTGAGAAGAGATGTGATTTCAGAATGTTCAAAACCACCAACGTTTATTTGAATCAAAGATCTAGATCTGAAATGTTTTTACAAGAGATTTAACATGAGCTTTGTTTTAAAATGTTTTAAAACATAAATAAACATGTTTAGGGTTTTGTTTATGTATTTACACATGAAATTTTCGTTTCAGTTTAGTTCATACATGTTAATATCAGTATTTTCATGCTTGGGATTGATGGGGATGAGTTTAGACCAAAGTTTGAGTAAACAACAACCTGTGCAGAGTTTCTGCAGTCTATCGGTCGACTGATCAGTCGACCGACGGGCAAATTTCCAGTCATCAGTCGACTGATCAGTCGACTGACGGGCTGATTGTGTTTTCTCAGCTTCTCGGTCGACTGGTCAGTCGACTGGTGAGCTGAGGCTGTGCTGTCTGAGCCTTATCGGTCGACATATGAGTCGACTAACGTCATCAGTCGACACATCAGTCGACTGATGAGCTATTTTACAGATTGTTGATATGTTTGAGTTGCTTTTCGGGGTCGCCTCGATAACCTGATCCTAGTTTACCTTGTTAGTGATTTATCTGTACATGTGGGATGACTTATGACACAAGTTTAGACATGTACACCGAGATGCGGGTGAGTTTAGATTATATATATTTGTTCGCATATATTTTTCATAGTTACACAGTCCTCGTGTTGGACTATAATCCATAAAAGTCCTCGTGTTGGACTATAATCCATTTCAGTCCTCGTGTTGGACATTTACCACTTATTCCATGTGTTCGGAAACCACAGTATTTAGTTCCTGTATCGGACACATTTCTTAACCCTGTATATGACTTGCTCATAGGAGTTTATGACATGACACTTATGTAGACTACGCTATGATAACATGATACTCGTGTAGGCTATGATATGACACGGTATTTATGCTCTGAGATTTGTTGTATTTCTTTTATTATTGTTTTTGTACTAGAACCTCGGGTTTGGTGTTTAGGGATTTACAAATTTGAGATACAAGGTATATACATGAGGGTTTCCTTGTTTGGATTATTTCGCTCGACGTACCTATGCTCGCGTTGTAAATTTCTAAATACTAAAACCCTCTTTAGTAAGATCAGTGATTTTATATCTATTATATATTATCTATATTTTCATATACAACGAGCCCTGTTCCCTTGGGGTTGGTTGTGATGTTGCTCGCTAGCGCTTTGACGCTCGTTGTCCCTCCCCCCTTTCAGGTAACGAGCCAGAAGCCCGGAGAGTCGCAGGTTGATGGCGACACACTTTAGTGTTCAGCTGTCTATTTTAGCTATGATTTATTTTGGAGCTCCACTGTAGTTTTGTTAGACATTTGAGGGTCTTATTCTAGAATTTGTAAAGGCTGTGTGCCTTATTTCCTCTTGTCGGATATTTATATTTGAGACTTGTTGAGTATTCCAGTTTATCTATTCAGACATTGACCATGTACTTGCTGTATGTTGGATGATGAGATATTAATGTGATCACTATCATTTCATCAATTATTCCTTACATTATCTTTTACTTGCTTTTGTACCTACACCTGTTGTTGCCTCTACTAGATAGATGTTAATTGTGATGGTGAAACATGTTATTGCACGGTGTGGTGCATGGCAGGTTTGACATTCTTGGTTTTACCTTGGACTGCAGCCTTGTGTGAACCCAGGGGCGTCACAGTTTCCATCTATTTTGCTTGAGGACAAGCAATAGTTCAAGCCTGGGGGAGTTGATAAACACAAATATTCTCTATAATTTGACTATGTTTCACCTATGGATTTGTTGTTATTTGATGTATTTCCTTGCACATTTTCCCTGTTAAGCTCCCTAGTTCTTGTTTACTGCTCTATTTATATATTGTGTAGGAATTACTGGAGCTTAGCACGGATTCAGAGTCAAGAAGGAGTCAAGGAATGCATGGAAAGAGGCTACACGGTCCCCCAGTGTTCAACCACACAGGCGTGTTGATTACAGAAGAAAATCCCAGAGAGCAGAGTGAAACAGAGTTAAACACGGTCTGGTCATGTGATCTACACAGCCGTGTCGCTATCAGTATTCAGTTATTACGAGATTTAAAGCAAGATTTGAAGTTATCTGTTTTCCCAGAACTTAAATGAGGACACCCAGAGGCATGAAAAACGACCAGAGGCTGGAGATTTCAATTTTTCTTTCTTCTTCTCCCCATCTCTCTAAAACTCTTAGATTAGGATTTCTTTAATTTGGCAAAGTGATGGTTGTGAAAAATCATGGCAACATCTGATTTCGACGCTACAGTTTAATTTTCTAATTTATCTTATTTTCCAATTTATAGTTATGATCTTATACATTGTTATCATGTCTTCTATTTCAATTATGTGTGAGTAATCATTTTTTCTAGGATTGAATTAGGTTCGACTATGGTCATGAATCGATGAACTAATCTTGTTGTTATCATTAATTATTTGATTTACATTATTCAATTGCTAGTATCTAATTGCCTAGGGTTAATTCAATTGGCCACTGATTTGACTCCTTTAGGATGTTGATTTGAACTGAAAGGTTAGATTGACGCCAGAAAACAGTTAATTGAACGGGAATTAATTGATCCCGAAAGTAGGTTAATTATTCTTAGGAACATAAGGGACTAACGTGAACTTAATGGGTTTAATTTAGTTTAACACCATGAAAATAGGTTGTTAGATTGAATTAGGCACGACTTTTAGTCATCGAAAGAGACTAATAGTTATCATAGGTTAGTCGTTCTTAATGCATTGAGAGATTCGATAACAATTGGTTAATTTGTTGATTCAAACCAGAGTTGAAACCGAAGTTCAATCCTAGATTCTTTTAATTGAGTGGATTCGCTAGTTAGCGTTAAAAATCATACTTTTTAGCATGATTGGTTTAGATAGTCACAAAACAGTGAAATCACTAATTAACAACAAAGTCCCTGAGGATACGACCTTGCATTGCTACAACGATATCTGTGCACTTGCGGATTTGAGTGAACAACTACATTGAGTTCTTATCCATTGTAGAGAACAAATAATTTGTATTTGTCCTTTATTTGTAAGATCACTTTGTAATACACTAGTACATCGAGAGGAGTATGTGCTAAGAGATGTGATCGATTCCAAGAGGAGTGGCATCGGTAGTAAAGCCTAGGGAGAGGTTGTAAATCCGAACAATTGAGAAAGGTGACACGGGCTAGGTCAACACTTAGAGGGTGTAGAGTGTGATTGTAAGAGTGTGAGTTGTGAAAGTTTTTGGTGAGCTAAAAAACTGAGATTGTGAGGTGTAAATATTTTTAGTTAGCGTTGAAAACCGGTTATGTTAGTGTATTCTCCCCGGGAGTGGGGAACGGAGATGTAGGTCGGAAGGACCGAACTCCGTGATCATTTTCTTGTGCTTGCTTTGGTTATTTGCCCACTATTTTATATATATTGTTTCATGTTTATTTCACCATTGTGTTAATTACATATCCTTGCATATATCTCATTAAATATTATACTTGCCAGGATAATTTGTTAATAAGTTTTAAATTGGTATTAAATCAGATTAGATTAGCATATTACCCTATTCAACCCCCTCTAGGGTGCTTTCACATATGAGTGTGCACATGAAACATTTGCAAATAAATATGGTCTTTTTGAGGTATTTTACAAATGTGAAACATTTTTAAATAATTATGATCTTTTTGACATATTTTACAATTTTAGAAATTTTTGCAAATCAAAATAAGATTTTTCCAAATGGTCAAACCTACCACAATAATCACACTTAAACACATGAGCATGCTTATGAACAATAGGTGCATGTGTACGTGTGTGTGATGAGGAAACTTTATGGGATGCATAACAAGAATTAGTATTGGAATTTATGGGTTTATGTGCATCATAGCAAAATTTTACAAGATGACATTTACAGCCGTAAATAGTACATTTATAAATTTTGCTATACATATATGCATAGTGAGTGAGTGTTTTTGAAATAGTAGCTCGTGACTTAGCACATATGTGTGACACCCACACTTCAGTCCCACATGGACTAGCGTGAAAAAAATATTAATGGCTTAAATAGAGAAGCCCAAGCCCTAAGAACAACTAGTGCTAGCATTTTAATAGTGGACTTTAGCTAACATCGAGTTACTCTCGGTGGGTCCCACGGCTTGCACGCGCCAACTGGCGCGTGGGCCAGGGACATGACAAAATAGTATCAGAGTAGTTCCTAGCCGAAAGTATGGAGCTAAGTGCTATACATGGCTAAGTGTTACACAATATGGGTGCGGTGGGAGCCACCTCTAGAGCCCGTAGGAGCCGCCTCTAGAGTTCACATCACCTGACAGTGATACTGAGATATACTAATTATTATGTCGTGATGACGAGGACATCATCTTTGTAAGATAGGGTGATTGTGACACTCATACTTTAGTCCCACATGAACTAGTGTGAAGAAATATTAGTGGTTTAAATAGAGAAACCCAAGGCCCAAGAACAACTAGTACTAGCATTTTGACAGTGAACTTTTAGCCAACATCGAGTTGCTCTCGGTGAGTCCTATAGCTTGCACGCGCCAACGGGCCCGTGGGCCAGGGACATGATAATATGTCCACAAGATTCTTATATTTAATAATGCATGTTTTTAGAGTTGAATCTAAAGATGAGATATAGTTTTTCACATTATTCAACTCTTCATTTATCACACTTGCATTGGTATTAGAAGTAGAACAAACATGATTATTTTTAAATCAGTTAAACTCAACTCTATTTGTTTCTACCTCTAGCAAGGCATCATTTTTCTCACTTGATAAGTTAGCAATTTCCGATTTTAATTTATCATTGCTATCTTTAAGAATCACATTTGCTTTGGTAATGATATCAAATTTTGTTGCTAACAAAGTAGGATCGGATTTTAAAGTTATATGCTTGCTTTTCAAATCAACAAAATTATGGTGCAATTTCTTGTAGGCGTGCATTAATCTATCATAAGCACAAGCGAATTTATGAATAGAAAGTTCACTTTCAGAATTGGACTCGCATACCTCACTAGGGCTATCGCCTAGTGGCCGTGTGCATAATGAAGCTCCAATCTCACTTGAAGTGGATTTCGCCAAAACACGTTGAATCTCCTCTAAGTTTTCTTGATGTGCTTCTATAAATTTTCATAAAGTATAAGCACTATCAAAATGACCAAGTTTGTTAGAAATATATATATCAAAAGCATTAAGCAAAAATTATAATAAAAGCTTGTTCATTGTACACACTTTCTTATCATCTATGCTCCACTTGGATTTCTCCAACGTGGCACATTATAAGCATGATTAATAACTTCCCACAAATCGAAATGTTTAGATCTAACAAATAGTTTGAATCTAACACATCATTGAGCATAAGGAAAATTATCAAGTCTAGGAGCAATATGAATGACATAACCTAAGCTAGGTGTACTATGCATATCCATAATTATAAATGCAAGTAAGACGAAAATAATCTCAAAACTATATTAGCAAAAATATAAAGCGAAGATCTTTGACTCTAAATGATTAAACCACAAATCAAAGAGTACCAAGCTCTGATTGTTAGATATAGGTTCCCTGCAGACAATAATTATATATTATAATAGGACCTATATGAATATAAACTTTGCGGATGAAGCTTGAACTTGGATCTTGACTTGAATGCATAGCTTCACATTGATATTTTCTTCCATCATCCAATAGATATGATCGTGAAAGCTCTAGTCCATCCATCCTCCATCAATATTGTTTGTCTAGAATACCTAATAACAAACATAAATACTAGACAAACAATATTAGAGATTGTTTGTAATCATCAAAACAATATTAGAAATATAGTCTCATAACATGAGAACTAACAATCTCCCCTTTTTTATGATGACAAATAATCTACACAAAGAGTATATATAAAATATGCGAAAAAGCAAAATACTCTTAAATATACTCACAATTCACTTGTTTCTTCCTCTTTGTCAACATCAAAATGGGGACAAACAAAAGAATGAAGGGAGCGTAAGCTCCCCCTAACAATAAGCAAGAGTGAGTATAAACAAGAATATGGAAAAAGCTCCCTCTATCAAAATGCCATATGAAATATGTGCAATAAAGAACATGGCAAACATATATATGTGAGTAAGCATAGATATAAAATATGCTAAACACCACTTACATACAAGACCAAGTGAACACTTAAAAATATATATGAAGAAAAAGTGTCATAATGGTCTAAACCACTAATATATATATATCAATAGGATATATATATCAAAAACAAAAGATCAAAAATCAAGAATCAAAATCAAAAAATCTATAAATTGTTAAACACAAACAAAGAATAATATATAGACTTATATAAAAATAGATCATGAAATCAAAAGAATTCATGAAATTCATGAAAGTTCAAATTAAATCCATAAAATGATACCAAAAGAATTTCAAAGTCTATATGTTGTATTATTTTCGATTAAAGAACAAAGGGGCGAGCATAACAAGCTCTTAAAATAATTTTCAACTCATATAAAGCTTTTTGCATCTGGTAAACCTCCTGGGGGTTGCTCAAACACAAACCACTCATATAAAAACTCAAAGCAAAGTATGTATCCAAAAATAATATTTGATCAATAAAAGAGATTTTCTTTGTAAAACTTGATCAAACCACACAAATAATACATTATAAACCACAAATAGATGATCCATAAGCTCAAACACGTAAATATTATCATAAGAGTGTTTTATAATGAGTCCTTAACCTCAAATACATTGCTCATATCAAAAACCACATAGTTCAAACCAATAATATAGAAACATATGAGAAGCATGAACTATGGATTTGAAAATCAAAAATCATTTTTAATTTATCAATAATGTAAAACAAATATTTTCTTTTAAAGATTTTAAAAATAGTTTGCAATTTTTATTTTGAAATCTCAAATAAAAAATCATCTTTAAGAACATGAAACACTAAAACCTTAAAAATTTGTCCTTAAAGATCAAACAAGTTTTGGTACCAATAAAATGTGTGTGTATATGATATTGAGATTTAAGTATCTACACACAAGTATAAAATCTAAACTAATTATACCCAAGCAATTGGTCTTCAATAAGCTCTTCTTGGTAAACTTTGCGGATGAAGCTTGAACTTGGATCTTGACTTGAATGCATAGCTTCAGACCGATATTTTCATCCATCCTCTAACAGATATGATCATGAAAGTTTACCTAATAACATTGTTTGTCTAGAATACCAAATAACAAACACAAATACTAGACAAATAATATTAGAGATTGTTTGTAATCATCAAAATAATATTAGAGATATAGTCTCATAACATGAGAACTAACAGTAATGTCATGAATTTATTCTCATAATCTGACACCGACATGTCTCCCTGCTCTAACCGGGCTAGCTCCAACTCCTTCCCGACTTTCGCTGTAGCCGACACATACTGCTCATCAAAGAAGTAAACAAAAGTCTCCCATGAAATCTTCATTCTCTGCTCCGGAGTGAATCGAAGTCGATACTATCCTCTTGCATCATCCTTGAGGCTGAAAGCTGCTAGCCTCTACTTCTGTACCGTGTCCACATTAAGCATATCCAAGACATTACTCACATCCTCCTTCCACTCATGTGTCGCAATAGAATCTAATGTGCCATGAAACTCCGGTGCCTTCAACTTCTAGTACCTATCTACCAAATGAAGCTATGCCTCCTTCTTAACGGCTCCATCAACAACTGGTGGTAGTGTTGGTGCATCTACCAGTGTCTCTTCTAGTGACTCTTCCTAAATGAGTATCTCCTGTGGAGCCTGATTTGCCAATTGCTCCTCTATTGCCTCTAGCCGAGCTGTTAACGGTGTTAGCCCTTATGTTTTGATGATGTTTTACAACCACCATTATCGGTACTAATTACTTGTTGAGTGATAATATAGTTAATATATATATCAAGCATGTTAGTGTTATACATAGAGGATTGGATGGAATATACGCTACAATGATGATATCCAAAGGAGGAGGAGGCATAGTGATGAAGCAACGTTCATTCAAGAACACCAAATGCAATAAGAAGCTTCATCAAACTCAAGCTATATCAAGACTCAAAGAATTGTATTCTTGTCTATGTATTCCAGTTTATTAGGTTGATGAGATGCGTTAAATTGATGTTCTATCTTTTCACCAAGTTTCTGTTGTAAAACCTTTTACTTGCCTTGTACCTACATCTGTTGTTGACTCCACTAGAGAAATAGTGATTGTGATGGTGAAACATGTTATTGCACGGTGTGATGCATGGCAGGTTTGACATTCCTGGTTTCACCTCGGATTGCAGCCTTGTGTGAACCCAGGGGCGTCACAGTTGGTATCAGAGCTCTAGTTCCAGAATCCCTAGGATCATCCTGTGTTGAGTCGTGGAGCTAGGTTAGAGTTTCCTAGGATTCATGTGTAGAGTCCGCTAAGGATTTCCTAGTATGAGTGAGGACGATATATGCGTATATCTTGAAATTTTAAGAATATTTTTTTTATGACAACTATTTTTGCTAAAAGTATATGCTTGAATACTATGTGGTGAGAAAATCATTCTGTGATGAACCATGTATATACGTCTACTTTGACTCATGAACCTTATTTTTTTTCTTATGATCAGAGAGATGGCAGGACGTGGGAGACCCTGCACTAGAAGGGCCGCTCAGGCAGAGCCCCAGCAGGCCCCACCTGAGCCGCAGCCGGCTCCACCCGAGCAGGAGCAGGCACCACCAGAGCCGCAACAGGCTCCTCAGTATTTGGTGGATATCATGGCTCCCCTTATTGCCAGGATGACAGCCATTGAGGAGTTGGTAACGACTCACATAGCACCACAGACACCACCACCACCGGTAGCTCAGCAGCAGGGGATACCAGCCGTCCCGATCAGAGAGAGAGACCCAGAAGTAGCACCTGTAGCCATTCCACTAGCAGTACCAGATAAGGCCACTGAGCAGGAAGCCTGGCTCCGTATGGTAGAGAGATACCAGAATATGAGAGCACCAGAGTTTCAGGGGTCACCAGACCCTCTTGCAGCACACAAGTAGAAGGAGGATGTGAATAATATACTTGACATACTCAGTGTAGATTCGGTTAAGAAGTAGAGGTTGGCGTCCTACAGTCTGAAGGGAGATGCCGGGAGATGGTACCGGCTACAGTTTACTCCAGAGCAGAGGATGACCCTTACATGGGAGGATTTCATTTACTTCTTCGATGGGCAGTATATTTCTTCTGCAGCACGGACGGGGAAGGAGCTTGAGTTGTCCCGGATGACTCAGGGGGATATGACAGTGGCGGATTATGAGAGCCGATTTATGGAGTTGCTGCATTTCACGGGTATGTGGCAGACAGGAGAGCGTCAAGCTCAGATGTTCTTAGCAGGGCTACGCCCTAATCTCCGCCGCTACCTTGTCTCGAGGAGGTTCTATTCAGTTAGGGAGGTAGCTGAGGCCGCCACTTCACAGGAGATTGAGACTACTATGTTCCTGAAGGACAAGGAAGGGAAGTCCAAGACAGGACAGAGCAGGGATAAGGGTAAGAACAAGAGACCTTTGTCAGGGCATCAGCATCAGCAGCAGCAGGGCCCTCATAAGAAGGGACCCAGCAAGATCAGAGAGCGCATCAGCAGCGCAAGTTCCAGGGATCTTGTTTCAACTGCCACAAGGTCGGGCACAAGGCATCGGAGTGTCGTAGTGCACCAGCAGGAGCTCAGCAGGGCAGGGGCCCGAACCAGCAGCAGCAGCGACAGCAGGGTAGAGGTCAGGGCCAGCAGAACAGGCTTGAGGTACCGCCAGCGACGCAGAGGACAGAGGGACAGATTCGAGCAGTCCAGGAGGCTCCCCAGGGGCATATTGTTCCATACTCTCCAGCCTTAGCAGTGGAACAGTCTTCGGCCACAGGCAGAGTATATGCAGTGGTTCCTCGTGATCACGGTGCCAGTGGAGCAGTTGTGGAGGGTACAATTCTTGTGAATTCCTTTCCCGTCCGTATTCTTTTCGATTCGGGAGCTTCGCATTCTTTCATCTCGCATGCATTTATGGCTAGACTCCAGCTCGTAGCTCAGCCTCTAGACACCCATTTATCAGTTTTCACCCCTTTAGGTGAGGTATTGCTTCTGGAGAGCGTGTGTAGGAGGTACACCGTTAGTCTAGACGAGTCGGAGTTCATAGTCGATCTGATAGTGTTGCATATGTTCGAGTTTGATGTCATTCTTGGTATGGATTGGTTGTCATCCTACCATATTAGTATTGACTGTTTTGCGAAGACAGTCAGATTGTGAGCGTCCGATGGGTCCGAGATGATTGTAGCCACCTCTCAGGGTAACCAATTTGCGGAGTCATTTCTAGCATACATCGAGGAGGTGATGCAACGGGATCAGGGGGCTGAGTTATTGGAGACTAGAGTTTTCTCAGAGTATCAGGATGTCTTTCAGGACATACCTGGATTACCTCCAGTGAGAGAGGTAGAGTTCTGTATTGAGTTGCAGCCAGGCACGGCCCCGATATCCCGCGCACCCTATCGCATGGCACCAGCTGAGATGAGGGAGATTCAGACCCAGTTGGACGAGTTGTTAGCTCAGGGTTTTATTCGTCGGAGTCATTCTCCGTGGGGTGTGCCAGTCCTCTTCGTGAAGAAGAAGGACGGCAGCATGAGATTATGTATAGATTATAGAGAGTTGAACAAGGTCACTATCCGGAATAGGTACCCACTACCTAGGATTGATGACTTGTTTGACCAGTTGCAGGGAGTGCAGTATTTCTTGAAAATTGATCTTCGTTCTGGCTATCATCAGTTGCGGGTCCGAGAGATGGATGTTCCTAAGACCGCCTTTCTTACTCGATATGGGTCCTTCGAGTTCTTGGTCATGCCATTTGGGTTGACCAATGCACCCACGGTATTCATGGATTTGATGAACCGGGTTTTTCGTCCCTTCTTAGATCAGTTTGTGATCGTCTTCATCTATGATATACTCATTTACTCGAGGTCGGAGGCAGATCACGAGGAGCATCTACGGATAGCGTTGAGGACTCTACAGGAGCATCAGTTATATGCCAAGTTCAGCAAGTGTGAATTTTGGCTTTCAGAAGTCAGATTTTTTGGCCACATCATCAGTAGAGAGGGTATAGCGGTGGACCAGGCTAAAGTCACAGCAGTTCTTGATTGGGAGCCCTCGAAGACGGTGTCAAAGATTCGCAGCTTTTTGGGTTTAGGTGGATACTACAGGAAGTTCATTCAGGACTTCTCGAAGATTGCGACGCCGATTACACGCCTTACGAAGAAGGGTGTACCGTTTATATGGAGCATGGAGTGCCAGAAGGCCTTTGATATTTTGAAGACTAAGTTGACCTCAGCACCAGTTTTGACTATTCCGAGCAGCGACAGGACATTCGTCGTCTACACAGATGCATCATTGGCAGGCTTAGGAGGCGTATTGATGCAGACTCAGAGGGTAGTAGCCTATATCTCTCGACAGTTGAGGGTGCATGAGCAGAACTATCCCACTCATGACTTGGAGTTAGCAGTGGTGGTGTTTGCACTAAAGTCATGGAGGCACTACATATATGGAGTGCAGTTTGAGTTATGCACAGACCACCAGAGTCTGAAGTATCTTTTTTCTCAGAAGGAACTCAACTAGAGGCAGCAGAGGTGGATTGAGTTTATCAAGGACTACGAGTTCGTGATTCAGTATCATCCGGGGAAGGCGAACGTCGTAGCAGATGCTTTGAGTAGGAAGCGTCGACATCGGGTTGCGGCTTTGAGGTGTTCATTGTACAGAGACCTTATCACTCTTAGTCAGTTTAATTTTAGACCCGAGATTGGAGGAACCGGTGCATTTTTGGGAGCTGTATCAGTGCAGCCATCTTGGAGTGACAGAGTTGTCAGAGCTCAGTTGGGAGACTCTTGGATTCAAATCTGAAAGGAGGAGATTTCCAAGGAGCCTAAGGCTGATTGGACCATTAGAGCAGATGGAGGTCTACGGATGAAGGGTAGGTTGGTTATGCCAGCTAGTGCAGAGCTGAAGAGGGAGTTGTTTGATGAGGCACACCGTACTCGGTACACAGTGCATCCAGGAACCACCAAGATGTACAAGGACCTGAAGAGATATTTCTGGTGGAGTGGTATGCGAAAGGAGATTGCAGAGTATGTGGCGAAGTGTTTTACCTGCCAGCAGGTGAAGGCGGAACACCAGAGACCAGCAGGTACACTTCAGCCGCTGCCTATCCCAGAATGGAAGTGGGCAGGCATTTCTATGGACTTTATTGTAGGGTTGCCTAAGTCGAAGAAGGGGAATGATTCTGTTTGGGTGATAGTGGACCAGTTGATGAAGTCAGCACATTTTATCCCAGTAAGGACTACTTATACAGCTGAGACGTATGCGAGGATCTTCATTCGGGAGATAGTTCGATTGCACGGAGTTCCAGATACGATTGTGTCGGATCGAGGATCGGTTTTCACTTCACATTTTTGGAGAAGTTTCCAGGACTCATTTGGCAGTAAGCTATCTTATAGCAGTGTATTCCACCCACAGACGGATGGTCAGACGGAGAGGGTGAATCAGGTGTTGGAGGACATGTTACGGGCATGTGTCATTGACTTCCAAGGCAGTTGGGAGGATCATATTCCACTAGTAGAGTTCGCTTATAACAATAGTTATCAAGCGACGATCGGTATGGCTCCGTATGAGGCACTGTACGGGAGACCCTATAGATCACCGATATGTTAGGCAGAGCCGGAGGATAGTTTGATGCTTGGACCAGAACTGGTGAGACAAACTACCGAGAAGGTAGCGTTGATCAGGGAGCGAATCCTAACCGCTCAGAGTCGGCAGAAGAGTTATGCAGATAAGAGGCGAAGACCCCTAGAGTTTCAGATTGGGGATCTGGTTATGCTGAAGGTATCGCCTATGAAAGGCGTACAGCGATTCAGGAGGCGAGGGAAGCTTGCACCGAGATATATTGGACCTTTCCGGATTTTGGAGTGCATTGGAGCTATATCATACAGACTAGATCTTCCAGCTTCTATGTCTAGTATACACAATATATTCCACATTTCTATGCTCAAGAAACACTTGCATGATGAGGAGTGGCAACGAGTGTTGGATGCACCGGAGATCGAGCTTAGAGATGATTTGTCGACTATTGAGATTCTAGTGGCCATACTTGCTAGAGAAGACAAGAGACTCAGGAACAAGGTAATTCCATTGGTGAAAGTTCAATGGAACCGAAGTGGAGTTGAGGAAGCTTCTTGGGAGCGCGAGGAGGACATGCGATGCGACTACCCACACTTGTTCGAGCAGGTAAAACTGATTAAAGTATTTATGATATGACTTCTTACTTGAATAATTATATCTATATTTTGATACTTATATTTAACACTAGAATGAGGGTACTTTTACTTAATTCTTAATCTTTCGGAACACGTGGTATATACATGGAGGGTTCCTTGTTTGGATTTTTCGTCCGACGTACTAGTTCCATTAGATTAGGGATTAGGTAACAATATCATCATTTTAGATCGTTAAATATGAATATCGCTGTGTGCTAACTAGAATTCAGTATTATAAAATGTATATGTGTGCGGGTTAGATTTGACCCTTGTCATGTTTTTCTTGTATATTTATGAGTTAGATATGATTTCTGAATTTCGAGGACGAAATTCTTTTAAGGGGGGAAGAATGTAAGACCCCATAGATTTTGAGTATGTTTATGTGCATCAGTAATGAGGTTGAGTGTGCAAAAATTTCAATCATATGCAGCAGAGTCATAGTATGCAGTTTCTAGTCCATGAGTCGACCCATGACTGTCATGAGTCGACTCACGAAATCGAGTCCTGTTGCCTTTTGTTTCTGCTGAGTCGACTCATTATATTATGAGTCGACCCATGAGTCATGAGTCGACCCATGACTATGATGAGTCGACTCATCGATGGTTTTCCAGTTTTCTCAGTTCGGGTTTGTTGGGTTTCGGGTCGGGTTTTATCCACTTGTATATATGCTCCCCTACCCGAAATCACTTCATTTTCATCAGTTTTCCCCAGAAACCCTAGTCCCCCTCTCTCCCTAGGTGTTCTTGGAGATTTTGGGACGTTTCGAAGAATTTTTCAGCGGTTTCGTTTGGTTTTCAGCGAAGGGGATCGTACTTCATCACTTCTAAGGCGAGTAACATCTCGCCAAACCCCTCTCCTACGTTTTTAATTGATTACAATTGTTTTCCATGAGTTTTATTGAGCCCAAGACTTATTTTCAAGTATAAAAATGTTCTTGTTAGGGTGAATGCTAGAAATCATGTATTTCAGATTTTTAATTTATCACCAACAATGTTTTTGAAGAAAACCCAGATCTGGAAATATTTTTAAAGAATAAAAATAAGAGTTTTCTTTTTTTTAACTGCCCTTTTTCATGTTTGGGGGTAAATTGTTAGATTTAACATATAAGTAAATGTTCCTCATGCTATATATGAATTTATCTCTGTATCATAGTCTAGAATTGATAGCCATAAAGATGTAGATCTGTGAAATAGAGTGATGAATCGAGTTGGTGAATTTAACTTGTGATATATGCAGATTTCAGCTCGTAAGTCGACTCACGACACATCACGAGTCGACTCATCAGGTTGAGTCGACCCATGACTGTAAAGAGTCGACTCACGAAGTCTATTTGTGTTGCCTTTTTGTTTCTGCTGAGTCGACTCGTCAGTATACGAATCGACCCATAAGTCATGAGTCGACCCATGACTGTCATGAGTCGACTCACAAAGTCCTTTTCTGTTATCAAATGTTATCTGTTGAGTCGACTCATATTTGATCACGAGTCGACTCATCGCGGTACTTTCTTTTTGTTTCATTCGTGCTTCTGTTTAAATCACATGTTGGGTGTATATAAGTATTTATGCATACAGTGATTTGATTTCACCTGTACATGTGAGATGACACTTCGGACACGAGTTTAAGTCAGTACATCAGAGTATGTACGGGAATATAGACATGTATACTTTTTGTACGCAGTCCTCGTGTTGGACTATAATCCATGAAAGTCCTCGTGTTGGACTATAATCCATTTCAAACATGTATTAGACTTTTGCTAAACCTTGAGCATGTTATTCAATAAAGTTGGATACACGACACATTGTATTTGGCCGGGACATGATAGCTACCTAGGTTGATCATGGCACCTATTGTAGCCTTGTTTCATTTCCATGTTATCGGTAGAGATGGGTATGTTTTCTTTTCTTTATCTTTCTTGTGACCAACTACGGGTTTCATATTTAGGGATCTACAATTTGAGATACAAGGTATGTACATGAGGGTTTCCTTGTTTGGATTATTTCGCTCGACGTACCTATGCTCGTGTTGTATTTCCCTAAGTACTAAAACCCGTAAATGTTTGTGTAAATGATTTATATTATATTGTATTAACTGTATTTTTCATACACAACGAGCCCTATCCCTTGGGGTTGGTTGTGATGTTGCTCGCTAGCGCTTTGATGCTCGTTGTCCCTCCCCCTTTCAGGTAACGAGCCAGGAGCCCGGAGAGTCGCAGGTTGAGGACGACCCTTGCTAGTGTCTATTGATCCTCTTATTAGATGTATTTTTATTTTCATTCTCCACTTGAGACATTTTAGACTAGAGAGGTTTATGCTCTAGAGTTGTAAAGGTTGTGTGCCTTATTTTCCTGTATCAGACATTATGTATTTTGAGACATGTTGAGATCTCCATATTGCCATTTCTTTTTCACTTCAGACTTGTCTATGTATTCCAGTTTATTGGGTTGATGAGATGCGTTAAATTGATGTTCTATCTTTTCACCAAGTTTCTGTTGTAAAACCTTTTACTTGCCTTGTACCTACATCTGTTGATGACTCCACTAGAGAGATAGTGATTGTGATGGTGAAACATGTTATTGCACGGTGTGGTGCATGGCAGGTTTGACATTCCTGGTTTCACCTCGGACTGCAGCCTTGTGTGATCCCAGGGGCGTCACAAAACCCATGAATTAAATGAAGAACATAAGCAAGAGCCAAAAATCCCAAGCCAAGAATCAAGCCGAGTAGCCTGTAGAAGCCGGAGAAAATAAAAAAATCAAATATAAAAAAATGTATTCAAGATAGTTGGCCGCAAAGAAACGACGATATCTCTCAATCCGGAAGGCAGAATTTGACATGTAACATATGAAAATCACCTATCTCGACGAGATGATGCCATTCATAAAGGCAGAAATTTATCAATGCTAGCATCGATACGGTCATCGATGCGGGCATCGATACGGGCATCGATGCGGACATCGATACTGACAGTTTTGTTACGAATTAAGGGCTGATTTTTGATGGTTTTGGATAAGATTTCAATCTAATGGCTCTCATTCACTGATGTTTACTATAAATAGGGGTAGAGAGTGAGAGGTTAGAGGTGTAAAAAATTTTGTAACTCCATTTGGAGAGGAGGATCACTCTTAATTGAGAAAACCTTCCAAATTTGTAACTTTTGTTATAATTAATAAAATATTTTTTTCACCACTTCAAATCTTTTTCTCTTTGTTGGATGATGATGATGGAGATGAAGAATTATTTAGAGGTTTGTATTACTTTTATTTTTCTCTTTTATTTCTTTTTAGTAATTCTTTATTATTGCTTATTAGTTAGATTTACATTCATGCTTGTAGTGTAGATTTATTTTATTATCTTTTTTTATTTCTTTTTGAACCTTAATTTGTAGAGTAGATTTATTTTCTTACATTTAATTTTTATAATTTATTTTATAGTTTAGATTTTAATTCTTTGTAGTTAGATTTATTTCTTATTCATAGTTTAGATTTTTCTTTTCTTTTTATTTTTATAATTAGTTCTTTTTTTCTTTCTTTTATTTCCTAAGATGAGAAATTAATTCTTATAAGAATCTTAGAATTGTATAAAACTAGTCTAATTTCCTTTATATTATGCAAATTATTCTCTTCCACTTAAAATGATCATGTTTAGGATAATCAACTAGAGAACTAATTGATAGAAGAAGAATTTGATAATGTATGCTTATCTTAAGTGGTTTGATAGGTTATACTTATGAATTCTAGGATTACTATCTTGTTGTTATTCTTATCATGAATCTAATTTTGCTTAGATGATAATTTGATAGGTTATACTTTCCTTAAATGGTTTGATAGTCTATACTTAATAAATCTAAAGTGAAATTTGATAAAAAGAGAATAGTTTGTATTTTGTAATTAAAATTAGCTAGTGGATTCAATTCTAGGTTTCTTATATCTTTAATTGAATCCTTCATCTTTTGTTTTCATGTTTTTTCTCTCTTTTTATTCTTGCTTGTTATTCTATTCTTTGATTCTTACTTCTCATCTCTAAAATTCAATTTATTGTTACTTGCATATATTCACAACAATCACTCTCACTCATCATAACTCTCCACTCTCACATTTATTCTTTAATCCTATTTTGTCATGCAAACAACATAAGAACCAATTATAATAATCTATTAAAATTACCTTCCTCGAGGGATCTATATCCTTATACTATAACTTGATTGAGTGTGCACTTGCAAATTTTGGGTATATGTTTATGTCGCACCAAAGTGCGAAGAGAATATGCATCGTGACTACCCGCACCCGTTTGAGCAGGTAAATTGATTGATTATGATTTGCTCTTGTTAATGAATTGGTTATATAATCATATTTCTATTTAATGCTAAAATGATATTATTAACACTTAGCTCTTAATCATTCGGAACACATGGTATATATATGGGGGGTTCCTTATTTGGATTTTTCTCCCGACATACTAGTTCTGCTTAGTTAGCAGTTAAGTGGGAGTATTCACATTCGAGATGGTTAAGTGTAGATATTGCTATGTTTCATATCTGGAGATTAATGGTATGAGATGTGTACGGGAGGGTTTCCTTGTCTGGATTATTCCCTCTTAGTGCTTTTCTCATATTAGTAATCCCTAAGATACTATCATGGAATTTTAGGGACGAAATTGTTTTAAGGAGGATAGAATGTAAAACTCCGTGAATTTGAATATTATGTGATAAATAGTAATATATATGTTATATTGTGATAAATAACATATTTTAATGTTTGAGTATACTAAGGATTGATTTGGGATCAATCCAATGTATAGATTTGAGTAAAGATGGAAAACATGCACAAACCTATTTCTGGGCTATTAGTAGTCGACTACTACCCAGAGTAGTCGACTAACCAGCTTAGTAGTTGACTACTCTGGGTAGTAGTCGACTATCGGGGCTGTTTCTGGTTTTTCTTTTAGATTTTGGGTCGGATTCGTTTTTGTTTCGAACCCAGTTGTATATATGCATATATATACTTGTTTTAAAGCTCTTTTTACCCTCTTTCACATGAGATTTACTCTAGCCACCTTCCCCCTTAAACCCTAACCATAATTGTGAATTTTAGGAGAGTTTCGAGGCATTTGTCGAGAGGAAGGCGGAGTTTGGTGTTCGTGGTTGAAGAAGAATCTTGCATACATGTGGTTGAGGAGTTCAATAGCACCCTGAGGCGAGATCACTTGCATCCAAATCTGCACCCTTAGCTAATCAATAATTTAATATGTTTAAATCGATGTTTACATGTTTAGATCTTAACCTAATGTGAAAAAGATTATAATTTTGATATTAACGAAAAACAAATATTAGATCTATATGGTTTCTTGCTGTTTATGATAGAAACGTGATCATGATCATTAGGTTTGTTTGAAACTTCTTTTGTATCTTGTTTATTATGTTTTAATCATGCTTAAACCCTAGATTTGAGATTAAATAAGTTAAAATGTTAATTAGTGATGATTAAACCCTGGGTTTGGTATAATTAAGTTATGTAAACATGAATAAATAAATTTATATCTGTTCTATGTTTCATGTAAGAATGTTTATGCTTTCTATGTCGATAACTAGGGTTTATGTAGATAACTAGGGTTCACGTGAGATATTTGATTATTTGAGATGTTAAGCTTGATTAGATTGAATCAAGAGTTTAAATCATCATGGAGATAATTCATTTTATTGGTATTTACTAGTTTTATACTGTATTAAAACATGACAAACACGTGATGATTGCTAAGAGTTATATGTACACAGATGTGTGCATGTTTCTGCTTAGTAGTCGACTACTAAGAGTAGTAGTCGACTATTAAGGTCAAGTTTGTTCTACATAAACTATCTAATTACAAAGTAGTCGACTAATGTACAGTGTAGTCGACTACTAATACTGATTCATAGTTTGCCGAGTCTGAGTAGACTCAGTGTAGTTGACTACTATGCTTAGTAGTCGACTACTAAGGCTATTTTGCTGAATATTGTGTTGTTTTGTTTGAAATGTGTTTGCGGGGTTCGAGCCACACTTCCTCACATGTAATTACACAAATACACAAGTACAGTGACATTGCACACACATGAGTATCCCAAAGGGAGTTTTGACAAGAATTGGGTTATTTATAATAGAGTTAGAGATTGTTCATACACTCGTTGGATATCGTTGATGCACACAGCTCAGTACTATATGAGATAGTGCGTTAATATACCAGGTTTACACAATTTATACATGAGATGGATATCGTTGATGAGCACAACTTAGTACTATATGGGATAGTGCGTTAATATACCAGATTTACATAGTTTATACATGAGCTTGATACCATTGATGAGCTCAGTCTAGTACTACATGAGGTAGTACTATATGGTTAGATCACGTCATAGATGATGACGAAGCTTTGAGTTATCAGCAAGCCTCTCAGATAGGGACTATGTTGCTTGGCATAATGCAATGAAATCTGAAATAGACTCTATATACACCAACAAAGTATGGATCTTAGACAATGCTCCTAAAGGGGTGATACCCATAGGTTGCAAATGGTTGTTTAAGAAAAAGTTGGGTGTAGATGGGAAAGTAGAGACTTTTAAAGCTAGATTGGTAGCTAAAGATTTTCGTCAAAGACCTGGTTTGGACTACTATGAAACCTTTTCTCTAGTGGCTATGCTAAAGTCTATTCGGATCCTACTTTTTATAGCTACTCATTATAACTATGAGATCTTACAAATGGACGTCAAAAATGCATTTCTAAATGGTGATTTAGAAGAGTGCATATATATGTCTTAACCAGAGGGATTTATAGTCAGTGGGAGCAGTGGAAAAGCATGTAGGTTGCTTAAAGCCATTTATGGACTGAAGCAAGCATCGCGGAGATGGAACATCTGTTTTGATGATGCTATCAAAGAGTTTTTTTCATTAAAATTCTAGATGAACCATGTGTGTATAAAAGGATAATTGGGAATATAGTATCGTTTCTTATTTTGTATGTAGACGATATACTCTTAATCGGTAATGACATACCGTCATTACAAGCGGTTAAAGTTTGGCTATCAAAAAGATTTTCCATGAAAAATTTGGGTGAAATATTATGTATACTGGGTATTCAGATCTATAGAGATAGATCTAAAAGGATATTAGGATTATCCCAATCTAGATACATTGACAAAGTGCTAAAACGGTTCAGCATAGAAAATTCCAAGAAAGGTTTCGTACATGCATCTCCTGGAATTCCTCTCTAAAAACATGTCTCCCTAGACTGATGAAGAGAGGAAACACATGAGTCTAATTCCTTATGCCTCGGTAGTAGGATCAATCATGTATGTCATGTAATATACTAAACCAGATATCGCTTATTCACTCAGTTTGGTAAGTAGATACCAATCTAATCATGGAGAAGAGAAATGAAAAATGGTCAAAAATATACTTAGTACCTGAAAAGGACTAAAGAGTTATTTTTGATATACAATAAAAGTGAACTCCAAATGGAGGCTTTTTCCGACTCTAGCTTTCAAAGCGATATCGATGATAGTAAATATGTTTTAGGATATGTTTTTACCCTCAATAGAGGGGTTGTCAGTTGGAAAAGTTTAAAGCAGGACACAGTAGCAGACTCTACTATAGAAGCCGAATACATTGCGGCAAATGATGCAGCCAAAGAAGCTGTCTGGATGAGGAAGTTCCTTTTAGAGCTAGAAGTTGTTCCCACCATTACAGATCTTGTACCTTTATATTTTGATAGTAATACTACAATAAGTCTAACAAAGGAACCCTGGT
The DNA here is from genome assembly GCA_022839385.1 of Asparagus kiusianus. NCBI lineage: Eukaryota > Viridiplantae > Streptophyta > Magnoliopsida > Asparagales > Asparagaceae > Asparagus > Asparagus kiusianus. The sequence continues at coordinate 10,833 of BQKN01048450.1, read as the reverse complement.
CTCACTATAAGTCCAGACATATTCTGAGAAAGTATCACTTGATTAGGGAGATAGTTGATCGCCAAAAGATCAAAATTAAAAGAGTAGACACAAAAGATAATATAGCAGATCCATTCACAAAGGCAATTGCTTGTACACAATTTAAAAAACTTATTGAGCTATTGGGTATTAGATACTATAATAATTGGCCTTAGTGCAAGTGGGAGTTTGTTAGATATAGGTGCCCTGTAGGTAATAATTGTATATTGTAATAGGATCTATATGAATATAACATCCTTGTTCAAAATAATAGTATGCTATTTTGGTTAGTATTTATCAGGTATTTTTTAAATACAGATAAAGTTCTTAGAATGATACTAGACTATCAGAATTTTGATTGTGATCGTAATGAAGAAGAGATCTAATTAGTCACTAACGTATAATCTAAAATGTTCCTAGTCGATAAAGTGTTAAGATATGATATCATCACTTTGGTAAAGACTAGTGTATACTCTATTTGTCTTTTAGAAGGATGATGATCCATCTCTTAGATCATTGATGCTGAGACATAAAGATATAGTATACATGTGATTCATTAGTGAATGAGTTAACTAAACGACTCACCGAGAATGTCTAGTTGGTAATTATACTTAACTGTCAAATAGAAGTTCTCAAGTGATATAGTACAAAGTAGTCTCTTGACTTGAGGCATGAGTGCAATATCTTACATGTCAGTATAGGTGTACTTAGACTTTTACCTAACCTAAGTTCTTATTGTGTTGTGCATAACAGTTCTTGTTGGGTGCATCCCGAGATATAAGTAGATATTAAAATGCCAAGATGAGATTTGTCTCTCTCAGTATAGAGGGTTGATATCATAAGATTGTTTGATATAACTATAGCATGGAAATCCTTGGCCAAGGTAAATAAGATAAACTGAGTATCATTTTGATCATAAAGGTTATGAGTTTAATATCAACAAACACTAATCAAGCTATTAGGGTTTGATAGTTTACCATACCCTAGGCTCGATAGTTTAACATGGTTTGACGAAGAGACCGGACTATACAATATTATCACTGAGTGGTCCTGATAAAATTATGTAAGCATCTTGCAGATATTTATCACAACTTATACCCTGATAGTCTTCATGTGTAGCTAGCACCTTTGTTATACTTGTGGATATGATCCACTGCCGAGTCTTAAGTTGGGCCCTAGAGTCACACCAAGCACGTACTTGAATCCTATAAAATGTAATTTATAGAGTTAATGTGTATGATTGATACGCATATATGATTTTAACTGAATACACATAAATGGTTATATGTATCGGTAAAATCAGAATGTTATGTGCTTAAGAAATAAATTCCACTATTTTCCCATAAAGTTAACTTTTAGTTAACTGGTTGACTTTTGGACAACTCATTGATTTTTTGGTCATATGATGACTTATTAGTCAATGATTAGAAAATTACGAAATGCCGTATTTATGAAACATTATATTGATATGGTATTTTTATTTATGAAATACACACTTTATTATACCTTGATTAATGAGTCATGAGATGATTCATTAAGGTAGTATGGTTTGGGAATATGGTTTTAGCATATAGTTTTGATTCTTTATGACTCTTTTTTCATGACTCATGAAGGGAATCATTACATTTAGATGACTCATGAGATGAGTTATGACATATCTCACTCTATATATATGAGTTCTATCTTATGGAGAGGTTAATGAAAAATTAGCTAAGTGATTTTTTCCATAAGAGAATAAAAAAAAGAGCTCTACCTCTTACTAAACTCTAGCAATCTTTGAGTAAGAGGACGTAGTAGGTTTTTTAAAGTATCCCGGGGTGTATATCTTACCTTGTGTCTCAAGAAGACTCCGGCAATCTTGGAGATCCACTACAAGAAGGTTTACAAAAACAAGGAGAATGAGCTAGGGGTTGTTTGATCATGCTACGAAAGTAAATCTTTGAAACTATTGGTTGCTCTCTTTATTATAGGGATCATGTTAGATTTAATTAGGATAGGTCCTATCTTGTATTTCATGCTCTCTACATGCTTAGTATTATTATACATATAGTCTTCTGCTGCGTATTACATGTAGGTTAAGTACGATATTTCCAACGCTGATACTAAATAAAAGTATCCTAGAGGGGGTGAATAGGGTATTTGCTAATCTAATCTGATTTTAATACTAAATTAAACTTATTAACAATATTCTAGTAATTATGATATACAAAAAGATATACAAGCAAGGATATGCAGCAACATAGTAGGCGATATAAGATATGAACAATAAGAGCAACAAATGTAAACACAACGAAATTGATCACGGAGTTCGGTCACCCTCGACCTACATCTCCATTCATCCCTCTCGAGGAGAATCTTCACTATCTTAAATCAATCTACACAACTGGTTTTCAACACTCATCGATAAACGTTTATAACTCACACACTTGCAATCACACAAAACACCCTCTAAGTATTGGTGTGACGCTATTGTTTTCACACATGGCTGTAGTCCAATATGAACCCAGAGATATCAAACCTGCCATGCACCCACACTGTGTAATAACACATTTCACTAATCATAGTAATATTCTCTAGTAGAATCAAAAATAAAATGTAGGTACAATACAGATAAAAAGAAGGAAATAAATATAATAGACATGATGTCGAAAGATAAATCTCATAAGAGAACCCATGTCTCAACTGAAAAATCTAAAATACATCTGATGACTAAAAAGGGTCTTAACATGAATCAAATAAAAATCATACTAAGGCTCACAGCCTTTACAATAAGAAAATAAACTTTAGTGTCTGAACATGAAAGTCAATTATAGTGGAGCCTCAACTACTATATCTGAGCGATGGTGACTAAGCTAGAAGTTCGTTAACCTACGACTCTCTAAAGCTCTAAACCGCCTAAAAAGAAATTAAAAAAATTAGCAATAAGAGCGTCAGAGCGCTAAAGCAAGATTACCTCCATCCACACCCAGAGGAAGGGCTGCTAGATATAGTGAAGGCTCTATTTATTAAGTATAGTCTAGCTACATTATTTCCCCCGTATCTAATGGTATTATTACTTAGAAATCTACGACATGAGACGTAGTACGTTGAGTGAAATAACCCAAATAAGGAAACCCTAATGTCTATACAATATGTCTCAAACTGTAGATATCTTAATATTAATCCGAAACTATGGAAAGAAACATCACTAGAAAATAAAACACCATAATGAACATCAACATATAAGTCTCATGTACTCACAAGAGTAAGGTATCTCGGTCATATATATATTCAATAGTGTGACATAAACACTTTTGATATCCACCAAAACTCAGGCTATCAAGTAATTGTTTTATTTGCAACTCTTTGCAAGATCCTGATCTCATCACATTATCATGCACAACGGACTACCCTGTATGTATCCTAAAATAATATAGATGGCTCATTAGTCTCATCACGATCTCAGTGCGTAACATGAGTGTTGGATCACCTACCTTATATGTATCCTAAAAGATGACTCACAAGCCTCATCACACCCTCGTGTGGATGGACTGTTAGACAAAGCATCCAAACCCGACTCAATGGCTATACAAATGGAGTATCGACGCACAACCCCACGTAATATTGAACTGAGCTCATCAATGATATCAATCCCATGTATGAACTGTATAAATCTGGCATATCGACGCACTATCACATATAGTACTGAGCTGGGCTCATTAACGATATCTGACATGAGTATAAACTACATTGACTCAAGTGTAATCACTCAACACTTGTCAAATACCCTTTAGGATACTCATGTTTGTACTATGACACTATTCATGTATATTCATGTCTATACGTATACTATCATGGGACTCGAACCTTGCGATCGCATCTTAAAAACAATGCACCAATATGCTCATAAAAAGTCTTAGTAGTCGACTACTAACCTTAGTAGTCGACTACACTGAGTCCATCTAGACTCTGTAATGGCAGTGTCAAACTTAGTAGTCGACTAATAAACACATTAGTCGACTACACTGTATTAATTCAGTTTCTGTAAACCTAAACTGGACATGAGTAATCGACTACTAAGCTTAGTAGTCGACTATCCTGTCAAAACGTACATTCTTTCATGCATGAACAATTATATATCAATCACTAAAAACTTATTATGAGATTTATATAAAAAATAAAACATGTAATATTCATCAAATTTCAAGAACCATCATGAACATGAAACAATTTATTAGTTTGCACAAATTTGGGTTTAACATACTAATTAACCAAATTCCTCCATTAGCTCTTAATTAAACCACAAAATTGTCAACACAATGATGTTAACTACTCATGAACAAGAGTAGAATTTTGTTTATACATGTCTATATGCCTTAGGTATCACAAACCTGGGGTTTTAGCATAATTAGCTTACAAGAAACCTCAATTAAACAACTAATTAGGGTTTACTCATGAGATAAACATAATTAACAAGTTATAAATGACATTAACATAAATCTTAATGATCATGATCACGTTTCTATCATCAACAACAAAGATTTTACTTCAGATCTAGTATAGGGTTAAGATTTATCATCAAAAACCAAACTTTAACACCTCAGGTTAAGATTTAAGCATGTGAATACTAATTAAACATCTCAAACTAGTTATTTAACTATGGGGATGGGTTTGGACGAAGACAATCTTGCCTCAAAGTGGTATTGATCTCCTGAACACGTGCACACAAGATCCCTCTTCTCCAAAACGCCAAAAGTCTACCTTCCTCTTGACAAACACCTCAAGAACACACCTAAAACTCACACTTTAGGGTTAGGGTTGAAGGAGGTAAGAGGCTACTGATATTTCACGTGTAAGGTGAGGAATTAGGGTTTAAAATAAGTATAAACACATAGGTTAACGGTCGGGCTCGAGATAAACAAACTTAGCCCAATACAAAACCTGCACACACTGGGAAAACTCCCGCTAGTCAACTACTAAGCTTAGTAGTCGACTACTAAGCTCAACTCAATTTTATGTAAACTATTTACGGGCTCAGAGTAGTCGACTACTAAGAGCACTAGTCAACTACTCTGAGTCTGTTTGCCTGTGCAAACTGATTCATTCTCATACTAAAAAATATGTACGTTGAATTGATATCAAATCAATTTCTAACATGCTCAAACATCAAAAATATGTTATTTATCATAATATAACATATTAAATATTACTGAACACATAATATTCAAATTTATGGGGTTTTACATTCTCCCCCCTTAAAAGAATTTCGTCCCCGAAATTACGTAAACGTATAATAAAGATATCCACACTTAACAGCCTAGAATGTGGGTGCTCCCACTTAACTCCTAATGAAATGGAACTAATACATCAGACGAAAAACCCAAACAAGAGACCCCACATATATATACTATGTGTTCTAAAAGATTATAAGCTAAGTATTAATACCCAAATTCTAGTGCTAAATATAAATATGTCCATATTGATAATCATATGTATAATCAAAGCATAATCAAATCAATCAAAATACCTGCTCTAACAGGTGTGGGTAGTTACGACGCATATTATCCTCGCGCTCCCAAGAAGCTTCTTCGACTCCTTTCCGGTTCTACTGAACCTTAACCAAATGTATCGCTTTGTTTCAAAGCTTCTTGTCCTCCTTGCCAAGAATACATACAGGAACCTCTATCATGATCAAGTCATCATTAAGATCAATCTCTGGTGCATCTAACACTCGCTGCTGCTCCTCATCACGCAAATGCTTCTTAAGCAAAGAAACATGAAAAACATCACGCATGCTTGACATCGATGTTGGAAGCTCAAGCCGATACGAAATGGCTCCAATGCACTCAATAATCCTGAACGGTCCAACATACATCGAGGCTAGCTTTCCCCATCTACCAAATCACTGAACTCCCTTCATCGGAGATACTTTTAATAATACATAATCCCCCAACCTGGATCTCTAACGATCGTCGCCTCTGATCTGCATAACTCTTCTGAAAACTCCACGCTGTAAGGATATGCTCCTGAATCACCGCTATCTTCTTTGTAGTATGTCTCATAAGCTCCGGTCTAAGTAATAAGCTATTCTTCGGCTCTGCCCAATAAATCAGGGATCTACAAGGCCTTTCGTACAATACCTCATATGGAGCCATACCAATCATTGCTTGATAACTGTTATTATAAACGAACTCAATCAATGTGATGTGGTCCTTCCAACTACCCTAGAAATCAATAATGCATGCTCGCAGTATATCCTCAATATCTAATTAATTCACTCCGTCTGACCATCCGTCTGTGGGTAGAAAATACTATTGTATGATAACTGGCTCCCAAAGGAATTCTGGAAACTCCTCCAGAAGTGGGATGTGAAAACTGAGCCTCAATCCGATACAATAGTCTTTGGGACTTCGTGCAAACGAACTATCTCCTGGATGAAAATCCTCGCATAAGTCACTGGTGAGTAAGTCGTCTTCACAGGTAAAAAATGTGTTGACTTCGTTAGCCGATCGACTAACACTCAAATGGAATTATTCCCTTTACTCAACCTGGGAAACCCACAATAAAGTCTATATAAATATCCGTCCATTTTCACTTAGGAAGGATAAAGGCTGTAGGGTTCCTGCATGTCTCTGATGTTCTGTCTTTACTTGCTGGCAGGTAAAACACTTAGCTACATACTCTGCAATATCCTTATGAATGCCACTCCACAAAAAATGCCTCTTCAGATCCTTGTACATTTTTGTTGTGCCTGGATGCATTGTATACTCAGTACGATGTGCCTCATCAAATAAATCCTTCTTCTGCTGAGGATTGTTCGGCATGACTAACCGACCCTTCATCCAAAGGCCTCAATCTGCTCTAATAGTCCAATCAGCTTTAGGCTCTTTGGAAATCTCCCCTTTCGGGTTTGAATCCAAGAGTCCTCTAGCTGAGCTCTGACTACTCTGTCACTTCAAGATGGTTGTATTGACATAGCTCCTAAAAAATGCGTTGCTCCTACCAATCTCCGGTCTAAAGTGAAACTAACTGAGGGTGTAAAGGTCTCGATGTAATGAACACCTTAAAGTTGCAAGCTCGCGGTGACGCTTCCTACTCAATGAGTCCGCTACCATGTTCGCTTTTCCCGGATGGTATTGTATAGCGAACTCATAGTCCTGAATGAACTCAACCCATCGCTGTTGCCTCTGGTTGAGCTCCTTCTGAGAGAAAAGGTACTTCAGACTTTGGTGATACGTGAAAAGCTCAAACTGTACTCTATACAAATAATGTCTCTAAGTCTTTAGTACGAAGACTACTGCTGCTAATTCTAAATCGTACGTAGGGTAATTCTGCTCATGAGTCCTCAACTACCTCGAAATATAGGCCATAACTCTCCGGGTCTACATCAAAACACCTCCAAGACCCGATAACAATGCATCAGTGTAGAAAACAAAAGTCTTATCACTGCTCGGAATAATCAATACTGGTGCTGTAGTCAACTTAGCCTTCAATGTATCAAAGGCCTCCTATCACTCCGTGCCCTAATCAAACTGTACACCCTTCTTCGTAAGGCATGTTAGTAGCGTCAAAATCTTTGAGAAGTTCTGAATGAACTTCATGTGATAGCCAGCCAGACCTAAGAAGATACAAATCTCTGTAACGGTCTTCGACAGCTCCCAATCAAGAACAAACTCCACCATAGCCGGATCTACTACAATACCCTCCCGGCTGATAACATAGCCTAAAAATCTAATCTCTGATAGCCAAAACTTACATTTACTAAACTTGGCTTACAACTGATTCTCCCGCAAAATCTGTAATGCCAAACAAAGATGTTGCTCGTGCTCTAACTCTGATCTCGAATATATAAGGATGTCATTGATAAAAACAATCACAAACTGGTCTAAGTATGGACAAAAGCCCTGATTCATTAAATCCATGAATACTGTGGGTGCATTGGTCACCCCAAATGGCATGACAAGGAACTCGAAAGACCCATATCGAGTCAGAAAAGCGGTCTTGGGAATATCCATCTCCCGGTATCACCCTTTAGGCTAAAAGGTGCTAACCCCTGCTTCTGGACTGAATCCATATCAAGCAAGTAAAGGATATTCCCCACATCTTCCTTCCACATGTGGGCTACTAGTGAATCTGATGATCCCTAGAATTTTGGTGCCCTCGTTTTCTGGTACCTCTCGACTAGATGGAGCCAAGCCTCCTGCTCTGTGGCTCTACCTATAATTGGTGGCATCATTCCTGGTGTAAACTTTGGAGACTCCTCTGCGATAGAAACTGTTAGAATCACTGGTAGTGGAACTACATGTGGTGGTGTGACTGATGAAATCTAGCTCGCTATTTGCTCCATGATCGCTACTAGCCTGGCTATTATCAGTGCTATGAGATCTATAAGGTACTGTGGAGCCTGCTGCAGTTCGGGTGGAGCCTGCTACTGTTCGGGTGGAGCTTGATGCTGCTCAGGTGGAGCCTGCTGTTACTCAGGTGGAGCCTGCTGTGGCTCAGGCTTCGACTCATTCTGCCCCTCTCTCTGAGTATGGGATCCTCTCCATCCACGTCCTCGTCCCGCTATCTATACATTTATAAGACATAGTAATAAGACCTCTTGCAATAGCATGTATATCACATAGAAATAATCAAATCGTATCATAAGTCATTCATGCAATTACTTTATAATCAAAATAAAATAGTTGTCTAAACTCTTTTTGCACTTTTCAAGATATACATATACATCGTCCTCACTCATTCTAGGAATTCCAAGCGGACTCTACGCATGAATCCTAGGAAACTCTATTCTTGCTCCACAACTCGACACAGGATGATCATAAGGATGCTGGAACTAGAGTTCTGATACCAACCGTGATGCCCATGTTTTCACACATGGTTACAGTCCAAGGGGAACCTAGATATGTCAAACCTACCATGTACCTACACTATACAATAACACCAATCATAGTAATATCCTCTAGTGGAATCAAAAATAAAGTGTAGGTACAATACATGCAAAAAGAAGGAAATAAATACAATAGACATGATGTCGAAAGATAAATCTCATAAGTGAACCCATGTCTCAACTGAAAAATTTGAAATACATCTGATGACTGAAAAGTGTCTCGACATGAATCAAATAAAAATCATACTAAGGCTCACAACTTTTACAATAAGAAAATAAACTCTAATGTCTGAACATGAAAGTCAACTACAGTGGAGTCTCAACTACTATATTTGAGCGACAATGACTATGCTGGAAGTTTGTCAAGCTGCGACTCTCCGAAGCTCTGAACTACCTGAAAAGAAATTTAAAAAAATAACAACAATGGTGTCAGCATGCTAAAGCAAGATTACCTCCATCCATCCCCAGGGGAAGGGCTGCTAGATGTAGTGGAGTCTCTATCTATTAAGCATAGTCTACTTACATCATTTACCCCGTATCTAATAGTATTAATACTTAGAAATCTACAACACGAGACGTAGTACGTCGAGCGAAATAACCAAAACAAGGAAACCCTAACATCTATACCATATGTATCAAACTGTAGATATCTAAATATTACTCCGGAACTATGGAAAGAAACATCACTAGAAAATAAAACACCATAACGAACATCAGCATATAAGTCTCATGACTCACAAGAGTAAGGTATCTCGGCCATATATATATTCAATAGTGTGACATAAACACTTTTGGCATCCACCAAAACTCAGGCTATCAAGTAATTGTTTCATTTGCAACTCTTTGCAAGATCATGATCTCATTGCATTATCATGCACAACGGACTATCCTGTAGGTATCCTAAAACAATGTTCATGACTCATTAGTCTCATCGCGATCTCAGTGCATAACATGAGTGTCGGACGCACTACCTTATAGGTATCCTAAAAGATGGCTCATAAGCCTCATCGCACCCTCGTGCGGATGGACTGATTGACAAAGCATCCAAACCTGACTCAATGGCCTGTACAAATGTAATTTATACGCACTACCCCACGCAATACTAAACTGAGCTCATCAACGATATCCATCCCATGTACGAATTGTATAAATCTGGCATATCGACGCACTATCTCATATTATATTAAGCTGGGCTCATTAACGATATCCAACATATGTATAAACTACTCCGACTCAAGTGTAATCACTCAACACTTGTCAAATCCCCTTTAGGATACTCATGTGTGTACTATGACACTATTCATGTATATTCATGTCTATACATATACTATTATGCGACTCGAACCATACGATCACATCTCAAAATAATGCAACAATATGCTTAGGAAAAGTCATAGTAGTCGACCATGTAAAATCTGATCTAATACACACTAAACACTTGGGGGGGAGGGTGAATAGTATTCCTTTAAAAATTTTGCAAAGTAGATTATAAATTACAAGGAAAGAATAGCAGCAATCACAACAATTTGAGCAATCACAAACACAGAAGATTTATACTGGTTTTACCATCTCAGGTGTACATCCAGTCCCCAAGCAAATCAAGCTTGAGAGTTCCACTATGATTTTGAAAACTATTACAAAATCAAAATCAAACCTGACCAATTTGCAAGACCATGCAAATTGCAACAATTTCTAAACCAAGAGATCACCTCTCACACCCAAGAGTAACCTTCTTTGATGAAAGAACACAATTCCTATAAGCCTCGAAATGTAGATGTTGTGTAGAAGTGGCTTAGGAATTCTTGTAATCTCTGATTAATGCCTAAACTCTTTGTATGTATGATGAAGATCAATGGCAATCTCAGAAATAATTTTTATGAACACTTAGACTAAAAATATAAATTTTGAACTATTGAATTTGCACAAATGCTTGATCTTATAATCTT
>BQKN01048448.1:0-13800 GCA_022839385.1 Asparagus kiusianus | reverse complement strand
TGGTTTCACCTTGGACTGCAGCCTTGTGTGAACCCAGGGGCGTCACAATAGGTACGTGGTTTCCGTAGTTGGGGATTGCTCTAGGCATTGTTGGGTTGCAATCAAGTCCCGTTGGTGTGAAGTCCTAGAAGCCCGCAACAAATGGAGGAAGTGTATTGGCAGAAAGGTGAAGGTACTTCAGTCTGATGTTAGAGGGAGGTACAAGAGGGACCTATTTCTGTATTTGTGCCGAGCTCACGGCAATTGGAGACACTTCATTGGTGTGGAAACTTTGAGGCGACGTGATGAGATGGCAGATTTGGGAAGCTGTTCATTTCTGGAGGAGGATCGGCGGTTGATGTCGAGCATTGGCATTGGTGTGCAGGCTACGACATGTTTGAGCCGTCTCATGTATAGGTTATCGACTGCTGCATGTAGAGATTGTGGATCTGGTGGAGCTGCTTCAGATTTTGAGTTGCGTCGGATGTTTGGCTACCCAGCACTTGGTTACATCATGGATGTGAGATTTGATCCGATAGCACATTTGGGATTCAGAGGCTCGTTTGATTATCGTTTGAGAGCTTCTGACTTTGTTCTGAGCAGGTATGTCACAATTAACTCTCGGCAGGTGGAGAGTGGTGATCAGATCATTGGGATATCGCAGCGGGTGGAGAGTGATGCTACTCCACGTTGGGTGGAGACTCCAGATCATACTGCATCATTTGGGATTCCAACTGAGGTGACACAGATTGGGGATCATTTGGATTTGGATGCAGATGATGAGTTGGATTCGATTGTAGCTGATGGACTTGATTTGGATACAGCCATTGGTTCATCTCAGATGGAGGTGTTCGATTTGTCTCAATTTGGGGCTATTGGGAGTGCTATCATTTGCAGATCGTTTGGTGATATTGGTGAAGAGTTGCAGACTTTTTTATTTGATTGAGGGCCTTTGGAGGCTATTTGGTGAACTACGTGAAGGCTTGATTCCTTGGACAAGAGGATACGTAGGCAATCTTTATGATGCAGCCGATTTGGTGAGCGACATCGACATTTGAGGTGAGTGTTCGCACTCCCATTTGGGTCTCAGCAAGTGAGACATTTGGTGTTGTCGGTGTAGGCTCAGTTTGATTTGATGAGTAGACACTATTTGATTTGGGTTGAGTGTTCGCACTCCCGTTTGGGTCTCAACCTGTTGTGGATGAAGTCCGTTGTCATGAGTCCGTTGCCGTGACGTACTGGATGCAACAAGTGAGACATTTGTTTTGGTTGGTGTCGGCTCAGTTTTGGGAAAACTTCACCGAGGTGGAGAATTGTGAAAGAAGAAGGACAGTGGGGGCCACCCACGTGCAGCACAACAAGAACCCACGTTCTTGTTTTCTTCTCGCAGGTGCTAAGTTCGGAAGCAGGCCCACCCGATTGTGATTCAAGCTATAAATATAGCTTTGCATCATGCCCTAGTTTAGCGTGCAAGGGGAGTTTAGCTTGGCGGCTGCAAGGTGCGCAGGCAGAGGGGATTCGTGCAAAGGCTGATTTGTTTTGCTGCTACAGAGAAAGTGCGCAGGAGATTTGCGGCTGTTCTTGGAGAAAAAAACGCAGTCTTTTGTTTAGGGTTTTATGCATCCCCTTTTGAGAGAGATATTTGTGTGAGGGATTTGAGAGATTGTGTGAGGGTTTAGATTGAGTGATTATAAACCCTAGTTGTATTCTCTCCCTCTATTAGTAGATCTCCCCCCTCCTTTCCCCGTGGACGTAGGCTATTTGCCGAACCACGTAAAAGTTGTGTTCTTGTCGAAATTTGTAATAGCTTGTAGGATCCCTCGACAGGTCAGTCCTAGAACTGATGAGAGGAAGAGTCGATATCTCACTTGGTTGTGATATCCGCTTCAGATTCTTGTTTCCTTGGTGAGACAGGAATTCTTATCGATCTAATCTCTCTTGTTGTGCTGCCGAAGTGCTGCCGAAATTTCTGCTGCGCACAACAAAATTATCGTCCTCAATCATCACCACAACTTCGGAGATCAATGATATCTGTCCTCTACAAGGCCAACTAGAACGAAAGAGAAAGGACTGATGTTTATTATTTTCATAGCTTCAACCATAGAATGAAAAAAGATGGCTGAAGTTAAAAGAACTCTACTGAATTGTTCTAGAATTGTTTCCTCCTATATAGAGACCTGAGAATTCGGTGGGACATACAACGAGGAAAAGTATTAAATTTTAAATGATTCCAACCGCAAGAATGAGAATAACACCCATTGATTCTTTTACACATGTCAGCATAATTCACAAAGTATTTATATGCAGCAAAAACGTGTGACAGGGAAAACAATACATGTTCCATAGCTAAATATTCAATAGTCTTCCTGGTGTGGTTACAAACGTGAATAACTAAAACGTCTAAACATGAATAACTAAAATGAAATGGGCGAAGCATTAAGCCTGTAAACAAAAATAACTCGAAATAATTCAAAAAACAATCCCAATTACGAAAACAGCCCCGAAATGAAGGAATTTGTGTCTTGAAAGAACCTCAAAAAAAGTACATCTGGTTTGCCGAGTCGTGGAGCTCCAGACACTGATCAAAGTTTTATGGTTGTTTGCAGTTTAGCTGCGCGAACGGTCCTTCTTGCACTTCTCTGCATCGTAGTTCAAATGAATTAACAAACTCATGTTTTACATGAAAGATACTTCATGTATAATAGGACTATAATGAAGACATGCTCTAGTTAAGACTCATATGACTTACCAACACGCTTTTGGGAACAAAATTTGATGTTGCCTACTAATCTTTTTGGTGAGATGAGGCTTTCCTGATGAGAAAAAACCCCCTCTCTTGCTCCATCAAAGAGCCTGTACAAAATTTTGTTGTGCGGATCATAACAATTAATGCTCCATTTCCCCTCACCTTGATAGCTCTCTATGAGAACAGAGTCATCTACAATCCCTATAAAAGTTGAGTCTAATCCTAAACTTGGCAGAATATAGCAAGATAAGCAGTATCTTTTGACCCATGTACCACTCACATAGTCCTCCAAAATCCATATTTCGAATTGCTCTTCAGACTTATTGTTGACCATCATGCAAAGCTGCCCTCCAGACTTCCGCAAACTTTTAGCTATTGGCTTGGACTGTAAAGATTGGGGGACTGATATCGCGGAGCCAAACTTCTCTTCTTTGATATCAAATGTGAGAATCACAATATATACAATAACCAATAACATCGCTTTTAGGCCCTTCACCGATCCAGTGGAGCGATCCATTTAAGAAAACCGCAGAATCATTGACGAATTTATAAGGAGTTTCACCAATGCACCTCCACTGTGCAGTACCCACGGTAAAAATATCACAATAGCAACTTGCTTTCCAGTTATTACCACTGTAAAGCCTAACAACCTTGTATTCTCCTGTGGAAACATCAAAACCTAAACTGAATATCTCACTATCGAGATAAGGTTGCTCTTGCTGCTTAAACTCATGGGGTTTTGGTAGTCTCAACGATTCATGAGTAGTCGGATTCAATATATAGATATCGGACTTAACATTACCCATAGGACTAGATGCACAGGTTAAGCCATGGACAGAATTTGACAGTTTGTGCCTAGATGAATGATGGTGAAACCTAGAGCAGTCTTCCTCAATCTTTTTACCATCTTTGGTATCGAAATCGTAAAAAATTATGTAATTATACACTCGTCTAGAAAGAAATCTGAGATTTGAAGGTCTCTTGTGCTGTGAAATCAAGAAGTGAGGATCGTAAGTTAAAAAACACCAAAGCTTGCAGACACAACGGAGCCTTGCGATGGATTTGATGGGTAGTCTTGATACTATGTTGGTAATAATATCAAGAGGCATGAACAACCCAGAAGGACCTTTAGTTTCAGTTTCAGTCTGCAAGTAAAGATTTTTTTTTATTTTCATGCATGTGATAAGAGAATCATAAATGAAATTTCAAGTATATACTCAGAAGTAATAAAATTGATTACCTGTGAATTCTGATGAAGTGCTGGTCCTTGATCTGAAAGATCTCCTTCTTGTGATGTGCATGGCTTGTCCTTCGCCATTAAGATTGTTTGAAACCAACTGTTCGGATTCTCAGTTTCTAATATCACAGAACACTACACCATTAAAATCGGGAATTGGACTGGATTGCTCTCAAGAAAAATATATAATACTCTTAGACATCCAATTTCAGTTTGAAAATCAAAAGGAAGTTATCAATCGATGTCTCTTCTTAATTTTGCACTGATATATTAAACACTATTACAAAGTCTTACTTGTAATAATGTCTTTTCAAATAAAGTACTACCACCTATCCAGTCAGTTCATTACAACTGAGGGTTTTAATGACATAAGTACTCCTCAAATTTGACAATCTCAATTTGTTGCCCTTTTCGATCATTAAGGGACAAAAGAATCTTCTCACATAAAGTTTTGTTAGAAAATTTTTAAATGTGTGGGCCCCATTTTCTTTAAACACTTAGTAGCCCACATTTTTTTTTAACAAAGCCGCCCTCATTTTTTTAAAGCCTCACTTCTTTGATAAAAAAGCCAAAAATTTTGAAAATAGGAAAAAGTAGTGGGCCCCACCGAAGAAAATTTAAGACATGGGCCCCACATGTATAGTAATATATATTATTTTATTAGTGCATAACATTTTTCCAAACGCTATAAATAGACCTCAAATCCTTAAGGAAAATTCATTCTAAAAGCAACAATCAATATATACAGATATAGATTGTAAAATAGCTGATGCTTATAGGAACTTTGCCTTGATCGAAAGGTCTGATGGATCGAGGAGATCTTTGCCTGATAGATCGAGGAGATATTTTACCTAACAGATCGAGGAGATCTTTGCCTGATAGATCGAGAAGATCTTTGCCTTATAGATCGATGAGATCTTGATAGTACTTGGTCGGTGCACACCAGAGTATTAGATTGCTGTTCCTGAAAGTAATTTGGTCTTAGGATCCTTACACCGGAGTAGGTCAAATAAGGCTTTAAGCACAGCGTTTTACAAGCGCACAACAACTGAGTTGAAAATTTTTAAATTACTGTACTTCAAATTTCTTTCAGTTATTTGTTGCTTTATATTTGTATTATTCCAGATTTAATCACTTACGCCAACAATCTTAAAGCATTATTCTGATTTACCAGGGATCCTGTGAGGAATCGTGGAGTGGACTGTCTTAAGTTAAAAAAATTTGACGGATCCAACTTCAACGCATAGCGTCGGAAAGTGATATTCGGGATGCAACTCCTGAAAATCTACTATATGGTTTCTGAGGAGAAACTAGATTCTAAAGAAGATCTTGAAGCTGAAGCCTCTTGGGCTAGAGATGATAATTTTTGCAGGAGTTATCTTCTTAACTGCCTGGCCGATCATCTAGTAGATGCTTACACCAACAAGCCCTCCGCAAAAAAAATCTGGAATGCTCTGGAGGACCAGTACAAGGATGAGGAGAAACTGTCCAAATCTCACCTCATTGACAAGTTTCTGGACTTGAAGTTTGAAGATGACACTGAGGTTTTACCTCAAGTTAAAGAGCTTGAAAAACTTGTTATAAAGTTGAAGGATGAAAATATCAATCTTTGTCAAAGCTTCATCTCTGGTACAATTGTCAACAAGCTTCCTCCATCTTGAATGTCATTCTCCACTGACATTCGGAGAATGAAAGGACAGGTGACTCTGTCTGATCTGAAGAGGTTCATTCGGATCAAGGACGCGACTCAGACTCGCACGAAGACTGAGCTCATTTGATACGAGTCACCGTGCGAGCACCTTTGATTGGGGAATTATCAAATGTAGGTTGAGAAGAGGATGACAGAAACACAAGAATAACTCAGTATGTGGCGAAGGAAAATACCCTTTAGATTATAAGTATGAAAAGATTACAATCACTCTCTCATAATCTCACTAGAATAGAGAACAAACTCTTAATTCTCTCTAAACCCTAATCTCTCTTGATTAGAATCTCTCTTTAATTACATCTGATTAATTAGAAACCCTAAACAACCCTTTTTATAGGTGTAACAACGTGGGTGACAAAGTGGTAAATAACCAAGCTTAAACCCCACAGGAAAACGTGTAAACAAAAACCCAAACAAACCAGGAAACCCTCGATGAGTCGACTCATGTGCATATATGAGTCGACTCATGACACATGGGTCAACTCATAAAATAATAAGTCGACTGGTCAGAGCCGTTTTGCTAACTGGGCTTGGTTTTTTGAGTCGACTCACTTGACAGGTTGAGTCAACTGATGAATTTATGAGTCGACTCATAACATGTCGAGTCAACTCATGAAGCTGAAAACTAGTACTTTGATTATTTGATTAGCCATCTCGTTTCACGCTTTAACCTACGTTCCCCTGTGTTGTTTTACACCTCTATTCTCATGCTATCATGAGAATCATCTATCCTCAAGCTCCCATGAGGATCGCTAAGTTCCAAAGAGAAGATACACCCGTATCATGGGTCCCCCCTTTAGGAACTTGAAGTCCTATTCAAGTTAGAACTTCAGCTGAGGAAACTCGCGAGCTCCTCCATCCTTTATGTACCACCTGGCTTTGTTAGGAACCTGATATCGACGTACAACTGGAAACGACTCCTTCGTTCCTCGCCTCATCGTAGTCGTCTTCCGCTCTAACATGCAACTCCTTTTCGATGGCTCGTCATGAAGTCTAATGCACAGCGAGATGAACTTCTTGTTTGCATTCACTACCCTCTTCACTCGCGTCACCGTCGTCAAGTATGCCTCCATCGAAAGAGACGCCGAACGAAATATGAACTTTTCACCATCCTTGGTGAATGTGTACTTCTGAGGCCGCCTTTCGTAGATCGCGTATCTACCCCATAAGTACGGATTGTCCAGTATAACCTGATAAACATCCAATGGAATGACATCGCACGTGACCTCGTCAATATACGACTCGAGGAGCGCAAATCTGACATTGCATTGATCAACTACACTTAGTCCCGTCTCCTTCTGAATCCACCCTAATGGATAAGGTTTCAGATGCTTGACTGTCTTCAGACCCATCTTTTGAACCAAGGCCTCGGATATCAAATTCTTTTCGCTGCTTGGATCAACAATGACATCCACCAAACTGGTCTTCAGTTGCAACTTCGGCACAAAGAGCTGCTCTCGGGGGTCTTCGTCCTCTTTTGTGGCCTGTTTTCCTGCCATAAAATTAAGACAACTGTTGGGCTCTATCATCCCAGGAAATTTCTTCAAACCTTGAGCTACTACATATGTCTTCTTCTCCTCATTTTTCTTCAATCCTTTTGGCTTTAGATGAGGATACTTCTCCCAGCATCGATTAGCGATATGTCTTGTCTTCTCGCAGTGACTACAAATCAGTTCCGCCCTCACTGGATCACCCTTCTTCTCCTCCTTATGTTTGGAACCACTAGACTCACCTCCCGTCTGTTTTGTGTTACCTTTTGCCTCGTTTCTCTTCTTTTGCTTGCCCTCGATGGCAATAGCTTTCATGCTTGCCTCTGCAATAGACTCGACCGTGAATAGCTTCATCTCCTTCCGGATGAATTCGTTTAGACCCGCCATGTACTTCATAAAGATGGAGTATTCCTCCATTGCGACGTTTAGAACCATCGCTTGCTGCTAGAACTCCGTCGTGTACTCTTAAACTGTCTGATTGAATCTTTGGCGCAAGCCGTACTACTTGTACCAATGCTCCTCAAGAAACCTAACTGGATAGAACTACTTTCTCGGTAGCTCCTTAAACTTATTCCACAACACCATCTTCTTCTCCTGCTTGTAGTAGGATTTCCACCACGTTAACGTATACCCCGAAAGCTTTAAAGTTGCGAACACAATCTTCTCCTTGGATGAATATCCATAGAGAGTGAAATACATCTCCTTACACTCTATCCAATCATCGAGCTTCTCCATATTGACACTCCCATCATAAATAGGAATCTCCACCTTGAAATCAATTTTTAAGTTCTGATAGTAATTCTTACCCTCTTGATGTGGAGCAGTCTTAACAATCTCTGCCTCCTCATCAGAACCAGTTTTCTCGCCCTCTCTATCGGACTCTTCGAGCTTCTTCTTACCCTTCGAAGAAGATTCCTCCTTTTTGTCCTTTCAATTGATGAGACCTATGAGCTAATTGAGTGTAGAACCGATCGTCTTGATCTGCTTCTCTATTGCATCAAGTCTTACTGAATTATCCCCTTCAGTCATCTTCTCCTTCCTTAATTTCTAGACTCCTTCCAATAAAATAAGGATCTCGCCTAGCTTTTTGTATTGAGATCAGTAAGGACCATACACAGGTTACCCTCTTCACATGATCTGATCGTTCTGATACCAACTTGATACGAGTCGTCGTGCGAGCACCTTTGATCATAAAATTATCAAAGGTGGGTTGAGAAGAGGATGACAGAAATACAAAAATAATTTAGTATGTGGTGAAGAAAAATACCCTCTCTAGATTATGAGTATGAAAAGATTACAATCCCTCTCTCATAATCTCATTAGAATCGAGGACAAACTCTCAATTCTCTTTAAACCCTAATCTCTCTTGATTAGAATCTCCCTTTGATTACATCTGATTGATTAGAAATCATAAACAACCCCTTTTATAGGTGTAACAACGTGGGTGGCAAAGTGATAAATAACCAAGCCTAAACCCTATAGGAAAACATGTAAACAAAAACGTAAACAAACCAGGAAACCCAAGCAACATCTCTAGTTGGTGGTTAGATACGGGTGCTACTTGTTATGTATGCTCCAATAGAGATATGTTCTCTTCTTATGTTGCTACCAAAGAGAACGTATCAATGGCTGATCATTATGTGGTTCCTGTTCTTAGAACTGAGACTGTGGTGCTGACTCTTTCTTCAGGAAAGATTCTCACATTAAAGGATGTGAAACATGTTCCCTCAATTGTCAAAAACTTAGTCTCTGGAAGCATGCTATGTGATGCAGGCATGAGGCTGGATTTCTAAGGAGGAAAGGCCATATTATCCTTCAAGAAAATATATTTTGGCAATGCATAGTGTACTGATGGCATGTATAAAATCAGTACGAGTGCACCCAACCCCGTTGTAAATGAAATATTCTTTTCTGCTTACTTGTCTGTATTATGACACAATAGGCTGAGACATGTAAATTATAGAAAACTGTCCAACATGGATAAGTTAGGATTACTTCTAAAATATGGGGGTAACAAACCTGAGAAGTGTGAAGTTTGCGCGCAAGCAAAGCTAACAAGGAAGCCATTTTTAAGTGTCACGTGGAGCACCAACATGTTAGATCTTATTCATTCAGATACATGTGACTTCAAAAGCTTCGTCACTCGTGGCGGCAAGAAGTACTTCATCACCTTCATTGACGACCATTCTTGCTTCTGTCATATTTACCTACTAAAATCTAAAGATGAAGCCTTTAGTAAATTTATCGAGTTTCGGACTCGAGTGGAGAAGCAACTTGAACTGCAGGTGAAAAGACTCAGGAGCAACAAAGGAGGAGAATACCGATCTAAGGAATCGGAAGCATACTTCAAGGAGTATAGAATCATTGCAGAAACTACTGTTCCGTATTATCCATAATCTAATGGGATTGCAGAAAGAAAGAATCGCACATTGACCGATATGGTGAATTCAATGCTAATCACATCTGGTCTACCTACCTGCTATTGGGGAGAGGCTTTGTTGATGGCAAATTAGATTCTAAACATAGTACCTTATTCCAAAACTGATAGTACTCCTCATGGTTGAGATATCCAAATTCTTTGGATAGTCTCAAAGTGTGGGGGTGTCTCGCATATATTCGAATTCTAGATATCAGAAGGCCTAAGCTCGGACCAAAGGCAAACATATGTGTGTTTCTTAGCTTTGCTGGAGATAGCAGTGCGTGCAGGTTTCTGGACCTTAGAACCAACTCCATCATTAAAGCTCGGGATGCAGAATTCTTTGAGGATAAGTTTATCAAACATAAAGGCTTATTGCTCAAAGATGCAACAGAGAATGCTAATACTTCAAATGTACAAGAGGAGCCAGTCAATGATGAAGGAGTTATCGAACCATCTTCCAAGCGTGTCAGAAGACAGAAAGATTTTGGAGATGACTTCATCACCTATAATGTGGAAGGAGATCCACAGACTTTTTAAGAAGCAATACAGTTAACAGACGTTCTTTTGTGGAAAGAAGCTATAGATGATCAGATGAATTCATTGATCCAAAATTATACTTGGGAGCTGGTGGACGTACCTGAAGGTGCAAGGCCTATCAGTTGCAAGTGGATCTTCAAAAAGAAGCTTTGTCCTGATGGTACTATTCAAAAGTATAATGTGAGACTGGTGGCGAAATGATTCTCTCAGAAAGAAGGTATAGATTTCTTTGATATATATGCACCAGTTTGCAGGATCACTACCATCAGAGTGTTTATCGTATGGGCTGCGATTAAAAGATTCGTCATACATCAGATGAATGTATCAGAAGGACTTGATACTCCAGCTGGTAAGGTTTGTAAACTTGTTAAGTCTCTATATGGACTTAAGCAGGCACCAAAACTCTAGCATGAGAAGTTCGATGGAGTTGTTCGTAATAATGGGTATCAAATCAATGAATTTGACAAGTGCCTATACATTAAGGTCGCTGAAGGAAAGATGGCGATCATCTGCCTCTATTTGGATGATATGCTTATTATCGGGAGTGTTTTGGAGATAGTAATATCTACCAAGAATTTTTTTTCAGCACAGTTCAACATGAAGGACCTTGGAACTGCGAACGTGATTCTCAGAATTAAAATCATATACTCTGAAGAGGGTATTAGATTGTCCCAATCTTATTATATTAAGAGCATGCTAAGGAAGTATGGCTACTATGACCTACCAGAACGTTAGTGCCGTATGATTACAACAAGAAGCTTCGACCAAATATTGGAAGATCAGTAGAGCAGCTAAGGTACTCAAAGATCATTAGGAGTCTTATGTACGCGATGAGCTGCACAAGGCCAGATGTAACATTCGCTGTAGGAATGCTTAGTAGGTTCACAAGTAATCCTAGAAAGCTTTATTGGGATGTTGTCCAGAGATTGATGAGATACTTGAAAGGAACTACAGGTCTAGGATTATTCTACACTGGATATCCAAGTGTAATCGAAGGCTATTCAGATGCGAGCTAGTGCTCAGAACCAGATGAGTGCAGATCTACTAGAGGATTTATCTTCACTATGGGTGGAGCTGCCGTCTCGTGGAAATCTAAGAAGCAGACTATGATTGCACAGTCATCAATGGAATCTGAGTTCTTCACACTCTGTGTTGTAGGAGATGAAGCTGAGTGGCTCAGTTGTATTCTCCGAGATCTTCCATTGATAGAATTATAAGGCGCAATTACTATCTATTGTGATAATCAAGTGACGAGTGTTGTGGTAGCGAACTCATTGTTCAATAGAAAGAAGTGGACTATTCGTCTGAAGCATGACTATTTGAGAGAGCTCATTTGTTAAGGAGTCATCTCTGTGATTGACGTCCGATCTTCAGAGAATGTGGCTGAT
This sequence comes from Asparagus kiusianus, assembly GCA_022839385.1. Lineage (NCBI taxonomy): Eukaryota > Viridiplantae > Streptophyta > Magnoliopsida > Asparagales > Asparagaceae > Asparagus > Asparagus kiusianus. The sequence goes on along the minus strand of BQKN01048448.1, from coordinate 2,296 downwards.
CCTTTAACTAAGGGTTTGAAAAAGCACATAGTCAAAAGGACGTCTGCTGGAATGGGTCTCAAAGTTTTATAAGTCTTATAAATACTTACCATGTTTATTAAATTATTAGTTTAAAGCTTATGCTACTAATAATAAGATAATTGGTTCAAATGTCAATTAAGATTTGTAAAAGTTGGTAGTCTTACAAATACTTACCATTTACATCAAGTTATTAGTTTAAAGCTTATGCTACTAATAACAAGATAAATGGTTCAAAAATCAAGTAAGATTTATAAAGAGAGGGTTCAAGTTTTCTTGGATTAGTCGGTGTCTATAGCAAGGTTTGGAGATAGCGTAATGCACTCCGCAAGGAATGAGGTACTTAATTGATCTTTGATCAACCTCTAATATTATCCTTACCTAGCTGAACTACCCGAGTAAAATTTTGATCTTTTCACCTAGAATCCTATCATGTAAAGGGGATGGCTGTTAAGCCTTAATGAGTCCAAAGCTTTTCGGATGCGGGGTGTTAGATAGAAAACACATCTAAAGGACTCACCTAGAATCCTATCATAAGAGAGGATGACTCTTAAAGCCTTAACGAGTTCAAAGCATTTTGGATGCGGGATGTTTGATAGGAAACATGCCTAAAGAACTCATCTATACATGGGTGGAGATTTGGCCGTCTCCTATGATGTCTTATGAAAAGATACCTAGAGTCCTAGCAGAAACTAGGACATGCACATGGCCATAAATGTGCAAAGATAAAGGCAAAGTCAAGTGTGGTTCAAAGTGAAAACTACTACAAATAAGTTTGATCTTGTGTGATCGCTAGATTTTTAGACATGTGCTGGTTCAAGTCTCTGCAACACCATGCATCTATTTTTTATTCAGTTGGTCTAAATGGGATTCAAGTCCTTGTGACATCTACCTTATGCACAACGATTGAAACGACGTCACTATTTAAAAATTTATGGGGGATTGTTAGAATTTTTTTAAATGTGTGGGTCCCATTTTCTTTAAACACTTAGCAGCCCACGTTTTTTTAACAAAGCTGCCCTCGTTTTTTTAAAGCCTCACTTCTTTGATAAAGAAGCCACAAATTTTGAAAATAGAAAAAAGTGATGGACCCTACCGAAGAAAATTTAGGACGTGGGCCCCACATGCATAGTAAAATATATTATTTTATTAGTGTATAGTATTTTCTCAAAGCTATAAATAGACCTCAAATCCTTAAGGAAAATTCATTCCAAAAATAACAATCAATATATACAGATTGTAAAACCCCAAAAAGTTATGTTAATATAATTAATATGAGATTAATTATTATTTATGGATATTTTATTTTGATTAATACAGTTAAATGGTATGTGAGTAGTATACCATGTGTTTTGAGTATAGACAAGTTCATTCGTGAGGAAGAAAAGAGTCGAAACATGCACAACGGCCAAAATCGTGAGAACTAGAAGTTCCAAGTCCGGTCGACCGTCACGGTCGACCGCAGCCGGTCAACCGCCACGGTCGACCGCGAGACCTGCAGAAATTTTTCTCCTGTTTTGAGTTGGTTTTGGATTTCGAAAGCCCATATTCATTTTCCCTGGTTTATATATCAAACTTTCACAATTTTTCTTAGTTTTCTAAGAACCCTAACAGCCACCAAACCCCACAAACCCTAATTTGATTCTTGGAGAATATTAGAGGCTTTCAAGTGGATTTTTCAGGTGATTTTGGCTTTTGGATTGGAGATCTGCTTTGGCTTGGCATCCTAAAACGTTTTTCTACAAGTTTCAGGCGAGTTCATCTCTGCTAATCCCCCTCCTAGTTTTTAAAATATTTTTAAAGAGTTTTTAACATGTTTATTAGAGCCAACTAGTTTATGAATAAAAGTCAATTCTTTTGTATTATATGTATAAAGACTAGGTCTTTCCATGTGAAAAGGTTTAAGAACGAATTTACAGAAGATACTTAAGATCTGATCATGATTTAAATGTTGTTTAATCTAATGAAAGATGATTTGTGCTTTGTTTCGAGTTCATGTGCATGATTTTGGGTTTCGAATATGAATTTCATGTAATTTATCATGTTATATACGTTGTGTTGCTTTCAGAAGTTTTTATCTGCTGTAGACCTATTTTTCCCACAAGTTTCATATTGATATTTATGTGGTTGCACCATACAAACACGTCACGAATACAATATATGATCACATCTTTAGAACCTAGAATTTTGGCTCACGGTCGACCGTGTCCTAGCGGCGATCGACCGCGTGCAAGACAGAGAACTAGATAGGCCTTGGAACCCGTCGCGGTTGACCGTC
>BQKN01048442.1:0-23052 GCA_022839385.1 Asparagus kiusianus | reverse complement strand
GAAGCTTGTATTGCTCAAGAAGCCACCCCAGTGTGGAAATTATTCTTTGACGGCGCATCCAGAGCAAATCCTCATGGAGCGATTACTGCGGGAGTAGGAGTAGTGTTCGTCTCTCCTAACGGTCACATAATCCCAAGAGGATTTTCCCTAATTGAACCTCGCACCAACAATGTAGCTGAGTATAATGCTTTGCTACTAGGGATGCGACTCGCCGAAGAACTCAATATTCGGCATCTTGAGGCTTATGGTGACTCTCAGCTCATTGTAAACCAAGTCCGAGGGGAATATGAAGTACGTCATGAGGACTTAATTCCATACTACTTCACAGTGCTGAAGCAAGCTAAAAAATTCGAGGGATTCTTCATCGAATACATTCCACGAGCCCAGAACGCTTATGCAGATGCTTTGGCTTCATTGGCAACTTCGCTGGCATTACCGCCTGGTGCCGAAACGACGATCCCCGTCGCAGGGCGTGAACTATACTCCTCCAAGATTCCTAAGGAGGAAAGCTCAGACAAGACATTGGCGGAGGAGGTCTGTACAACCTCCATAGAATTCGAGTCTAGAGATTGGCGATTTCCATATGTTGACTATGTCCTATACGGAATTTTACCCAATGACCCTAAGGAAGCGGCCGCCATCAAACGAAAGGCCCTCTGATTCTATTATGATGCAGTCTCTCAGACTCTGTATCGTAAATCCTATGACGGGGTTTTACTTTGATGTCTTTCTCGAAAGGAAGCAAGGGAAGCTCTTAAAGAAGCCCACGACGGAATGTGCGGAGCTCATCAGCCCGGAGCTAAACTAGGAGATCGTCTCCGACGAATCGGCTATTATTGGCCGAAGATGTTTTCAGACGCGGTTGACTATGCTAAACGTTGTCACGCGTGCCAAATTCATGGGGATTTCATCCACCAAGCACCTGGGAACTTACATCCCACATCTGCGTCTTGACCATTCGAAGAGTGGGGAATGGATATCGTGGGACTAATTTCCCCTCCGACGTCTAAGGGACACTGATTCATCCTAGCCGTAACCGACTATTTCTCTAAGTGGGCGGAGGCTATCCCATTGAAAGAAGTCAAGACTTCCAACGTGATCAAGTTCATCAAGCATCACGTCGTCTACCATTTTGGAGTCCCGAGGCGAATAGTTCACGATAATGGGACACAGTTCGTCAGCTTTGGGTTTCAGAGATTTTGTGACAAATTCAGAATCCAAAGTGTCGCATCTACAGCATATTATCCGCCAACAAATGGTCTTGCAGAAGCCTTTAACAAAACCATTGTGAAACTTCTCAAGAAATTCGTTTCCAAAAGCCGACGTGATTGGGATGAAAGACTCGGTGAATGTTTGTGGGCCTACCGCACAACAGTGAGGACCCCTACGAGAGCTACACCATTCTCGCTGGTATATGGCTGTGAAGCCGTATTACCACTAGAGATCCAGATTCCTTCTCTGAGAGTCGCTATCACGACGGGACTAACAGAAGAAGAAAAGCATCAACGGCGTCTGCAGGAACTTGAAACCCTAGACGACAAACGACTTCAAGCCAAGCAGCAGATCGAACTGTATCAAGCTCGGATTTCCAAAGCCTATAACAAAAAGGTTAAGGAACGAACTTTCAAGAAAGGCGATTTGGTCTTAGCCAACAGACGACCCATGGTGATGACACACAAAACCAAAGGGAAGTTCAATCCTAAATGGGAGGAGCCCTTCGTAATAGACTCAGTTTATTCGAACGGAGCATATCGCCTTATCAATCAACAAGGAGACAGGCTCATGATGCCAATTAATGGGAAATTCCTTAAGAGATATTTCCCGTAAATCATGTAGCCCCCTATACCCCAGCTAAATCAGGCTGGGGGTTGCCTATTTATAGTGTAACTCTATTTTGTATCTCGTCAAGTTAACACTACACCTCTGACGATTGAAATTTCTAGAATTGTTTTATAAATGATAATAAAGAGAATTTCGTTTTCATATTGAGTTGACACTACGCTTTTCATTGTCTTGAATCATATTTCAACAAAAGAGATAATGAAAACCAAAATGATATCATTTCCATTCAATATTGTTAATCTGAATACAAAAGTAAAAGCAATTGAAAGGAAAATGATACAAATTTATCCCTCCACTAAAAGTAGCGCAAATCTTAAACATCGGGACTCATCAGTCTAAAAGATTTAAGCTTAGATTTCTGCGCTGATATATTCTCCTCATGAGCCTTTCTGATATCTTCAGTTATCTTGCTCTTGAGCTCCTCTTCATTGGGTGTTGCTTCCGCAAGTTCTTGCCGAAGCTTATCGGCAGCAACAATCTCGTCACAATAGCATTTGAAGAGTCCATCGCAATAACCAGCGAACCCTTTTAGAATCTCCACACCATCAGCTAGCTGATCGTTTATCTGAGGTACTTCAACACCAGCACGAGCAAGTTCTGCTGCAGTATCCCGGAGACCCGCAGCGAGATTGCCCATGTCCCTCTGTACTTGGGTATGTTCCTCACGCAGGCGAGCAAGACGAGGTTCCGTTTCGGATAAACTCTTCTGAAGAACCTCTTGCTGTTGTGCCTTCGAAGCCTTGGCCTCAGAAAGAGCCTGATCCACTTCTGGGCCTATGTCGTTACGTTGCAGCATGGAGAGGAATTCCAGCTCATATTCCAAGATAATGAGGCTCTCACGACAGTTCTCGGTCTATATTTTATCGCCCTGATGCTTGATCTTAGCCAAGCATTCCAGCAAATGAGGTTCAAAAACCCTGTAACTTACGTCCCCGAGACTGACAACGTCAATGGTCATTTGCATCCAACGTTCCAATTGTTCGATGAGCTCCCTCAGTGTCTCAGAACTTGGGGGTGGAGCGGTCGGATAAACGAAGCAGTTCGCATAATCAGTGCGAGTAGAGGTGTGCGGGGCTTCAGATAAGAATTTCTCGATCATCTCTGACATGGAGCCTAAGATATCCTCTTCCTGCCCACCGCTTGACGTTTCTAGACTTGGAGGAGCGGCGGGAAGCGTAATATCCTCTCTGTTTTCAGGAGATGCAGCATGCGCTGATTTTATCGCGTCACCCATCAATTTGGCCTTCTTTGAATTTTTGGCTACGACAGGCAGTCGCTTACGCACCCTCCTGTCATACTCGCCTTGTTCAGCAGCAGAAAGAGCCTTCTTACCTGATTTCAGAAGACGAGGTTCAGGAGCATGCGATTCTGGAATTGGCTTTTCTTCGAGAGAGTCAGCGATCGGTGTTTCCTCTTCGATCTCCATAGGAGTTTCTTCCTTGGGAGGCTCGATGGCGGATAAATTCCTAGGAGCTTCGACAGCCCCAGATGCTTCTTGTTCGCAGGATAGATATTCTTCTACCCCCGGCAAACGAGTGCTGGAAGAACGACTCCTCGAACGATACAATTCCCGAATCTCACTTATGCAGGAGGTGTAAATATCATACCCCATGACTTGGGAAACTTCTTCATACCAGCTGCGGAAATCGGCAACAGTGGAGCAGCTAGGCGGCGAATTGGGTAAAGTGAATTGCGCATGGGTTCCCCCGGTGGAAAAGAAGTACCATGCACGAGCTCCTTCATATAAATTCCCAATATGAGCCAATGCCGGGTTGGGATTGCCAACATAAAGCTGGTCATATCCGAATTGCCTAGCGAACCGAGAAGGCACGTAAGGCTCAATAAAGCACTTCTCCCGCAAGCGGAAGACCAGATAGCCCAACCTGATCATAAGAAGCCAGTTGAATGTGCCTTCTTCCAAAGAAGACGAGCCCTCAAAAAGCAAGTCCAGGAAGCGGGCATCCTTCACGTCAGCTCCGTCAAAATCAGGAGCACAACAGAAAATCCGATAACTATCTTCCCGAGATAGGAGTTGTCGAGCCCTGACTATGTAAGAATATGTCCACGTGGCCGACTCTAATCTCTGTACGAAGGGAGTATAAGCATCGTCACCCTCATATACTCCTGTCATCAGTGAGGGGCAATGTAACACAAACCAGGCCACCAAATATGTGTATGGCATTGGTACACGGGGTGGGGGAGCTCTCCTAGCTTTCTTCTTGGTAGCTGTAATTTTTGAGGCACTGAGAAATTCTGAGGTCAACGTCCTCAGACCATTTTGCATACAGCCAACCATAGCGGTTAGGAGACTCACAGGTCTTCCATGCGCTAATAGAGTAGCTGGGTACACAACCTCAGCTAATATAGCCTCAGCTGGTCTTGTCGGTACCACGCACCGCTTCAGCCAAATCATGAAGAAGCCTGTGAGAAGAGCCGCATCAGAAATAGGGACTGTGGCCTGGTGGTGGAAACTTTCGAACTCGATACCATCCTCAAAATCATCTTCCATATGCTCTGTTGTGTAGGTGGCATTAGAAGCCTTAATCCGAGCTTTGGCCATCTTGGGAGAGATGGCTGCAACACGAGAGACGGCTGCCTCTTTTCGGTTTAAGTTCTGAAAGAGATATGCTGCCCACGTGGTATGCATGATGCCTCCCCCACGCGTCCTACAGACTTGAGCACATATGTGGAAGTGGCACATCAACTCCCAGAAAGTAGCATAAATTTCTGGGTGCGCCAACCTCAACTGAGAAAGCTCTTCGGTAGTGGGGATGAACTCTTCGTAGGGTGTTTTCCCAAGTGGCAATCCCGACACCGCTTGCATCTCATGAAGAGCAAAACCTAACTCTCCTGCAGGTGTGAAGAATGTGCAGCTATCAGGGTTATATTTTTCTAACATAGAGAAGAAATTATGAAAACTCTGCACAACTCCCCGTCGAACAGCTAATACAGGAATTGTGAGACCCGATTGAGCGAGCGATTCCTTAAGCTCCTCAAGAACAAAGTCAACCATACGGGTCCACCAACCTCCTTTTCCGGAACAAACCCATCCAGGGGATCTGAACGCTTGGGTAGAAAATTCACCATGAGTCATAAGGAATTGGCGAATAAAGATGTTCGCTGGGCGTGGCATCTCCTGAACCAGCTCCTTCTTCTCAAACAAACCAGGTCTCAATCTCTTGAGCTGCCCTCCGATTTGTGTACGAGCCCGTCGACCAGATCCGAACGATACATTTTCCTTCTCTTTGACTATGTCAAAAATCAGACCCCGACGACGGCTTGCATTCAAAAAGTAGGAGAGGGGATACATCCTCTTCATGTTTGGAAGGAAGAAGTAGCGATTATCAACTTTCCGCAACAGCTTCGAGTCTTCTGCAAGTACGAGGTGATCGTCAATGGATATTCAATCCCCAAATATGAACGCCGGTTTGGGAAACTGGGCATGACCAGCAGGGGTCTCCATGTCCAAATCAGTGATCAAAACTCTAAGTGTTGAACATCGAGGAGATCTAATCATGTCCGTTCTCTCGGAGTCAGCGAGAGTGCAAAGCGGAACTGTGTTGTGAAGACTAAAAGTTTCATTCGCATCAGGTCCGCCAATATACCCAAAATGATGTTCCTGTGAAAACGGCATATTTGGAAGAAGCACTGCACAATCAAAAGCAGATGTTAATGAGCTATCGACATAAAGATAGAACCCGAAACATAATGGGTTAAAGTCTCATGTCAAAATTTCCAACGCGAGGGTCGAGCCCCGCGTCAGAATTCTCAAACGCGAGGGTCGAATCTCGTGTTAAAAATTTGGAATGCGAGGGTCGGGACCCAAAGGGTATCCCAACCCCGCGTTTTCATCTAGTTAGAACGAGTCATCTTCCTCGTTATCAAGAACTCATTTAGGGTTTTCAGAAAACTTGCCAAAGCAAGTTCTTTTAGTCGGCACTTTCCACGACAGGGAAGTTCCTGTGACGGCGGGGATGACGATGATGTCCTAGCACGAACAGGAACACCGCCAGCGTCCTCAACCGACGGTGTTTCGGAAGTCGCTCCGGCGACTTTCTTGGAGCTTGAACCCATCCTCTGTGGCGCCATCAGCACAGTGGATCAGAGGAGGCGTTTTCGAATGAAGAAGACGAAGTTCGTCGGAGATCTCGCCGAAGTCAAACGAGATTTCTCGTTCTTGGAAATAGCCGAAAGTAGAAAGAGTCGACTCAGGTCTATTTATAACAGCTGTTAAGTTGTTGAGATGGTTAGGGACTCTAAAAAGAATCCCAACCGTTTTAAAAACGTAAATCTTTTACGTTTTTAGATAAAGTCAGTTAAGACTTTAATCTCAACGCGAGGTTCACACCCACGTTCAAACGCTAGGCTCAGACCAGCGTTATGAAGATTCTTAACCTCACGTTTCACACCTCAAACGCAAGGGTCACCTCAGCGTTATAACTCTTCCAAATAGAGAACCCATTCTTGATACTTATTCTCAAAGTTTGTGGATTCTTTCAGCAGAGTGCGTTCAAAACTCTGTATCTTTTCAACACATCAGGTTAATATCACACCTCAGATGATCATCACCCTAACAGAGATTGAATTTAGTTATTATCACCACCAATATGACTATAATTCCTCTGTTAGAATCCACTTATCGATTCTCATTAACAGAACGATAAGTCCTCAGAATCACTCAGATTATCGTCAATTTATTAGCTCTCTCCAACAGGGCAATAAATAACCAGTTTATCAACTCCTTTCAGTAGGGTAGTAAAACTACCCAAGATCTTGTTTAAATCCTAAGTATCATAACTCATCACTCCGATGATAAAAAAAAATACTTAGTGACTTTCCCCAGCAAGACATAAAAGGATTTTATCCCCACAGACATCACGTTAAAACCACACCTCTGACAAAATCAACTTATCGACTCTTCCCAATAGAGCGATAAGTCCTCAAAAATTTCCCCGATCGTAATTTCTCTCCTGTCACGTTAAAACCACACCTCTGACAAAATCAACTTATCGACTCTCCCCAATAGAGCGATAAGTCCTCAAAAATTGCCCCGATCGCAATTTCTCTCCTGTCACGTTAAAACCATACCTCTGACAAAATCAACTTATCGACTCTTCCCAATAGAGCGATAAGTCCTCAAAATTGCCCAGATCGCAAAATTAACTTATCGACTCTCTTCAATAGAGCGATAAGCCCTCAAAATTGCCCTGATCGCAATATTCCCCTTACCAAGTCAGAACTATATTTCTGGCACTTATGGACTTCTTTCAGTGTTTAACACCAAAATAACACAGGAAGGATTCTGCTTTGCAACTCGATTCTGGGAGAATAATCAAGTATTTATCCCTAACAGTTGAAAATTTTCTAGAGTTATCTTACGATAGAAAATTTTTGAGTATTCTTTGTAATTTGTTGTCTAAAATCAAAACATAATAAATGCAAAGAACACTAGAGGATCAATATCACTTTTTATTCAAAAGCCAAAAGAAAGTGATACAAGACAAAACTTGTTCTTATCAAAAGAACATTAAAAAAAGGACTAAATTCACTCATGCATCAAGTCAAAAGAGAGGAGTTGAGTCTTGAGTTCAGCTAATTCCTCCTCGTGAGTAGCTCGCACCATAGCTTCAGCCTTGGCCCGGAGTTCATCCGCACTTGGTACGATGATGGCTGCCACCTTGTTCCTGACCTGTTCTAGGGCTTGGGCCTGCGAATGATATTCCAAAGCACCGTTTGCATCCTGGGTACTGAGGATATTGACAACATTTTCTTCGCGAGAAACTTCAGCCTTTAAGCGTAAGACTTCAGCCTCGGCTTCAACAAGTCTATCACGGAGCGAATTCAGAGAAGTAGTCGAGCGTTCTAGTTCTTCTCGCTTCTGAATGTTACGCTCACGAAGCTCCGCAACCTGGCGCTCTTTTTCAGCTAAGTCCCGCTCTAGTGATTCCCGTTGTATCACTTCGGCAACTTGAAGATTAGCCAGAGTTGACACAATTTGCGGCTGGAGGTCACTATGACCCATGGTCTCGAAGCGTTGTAATTTCTCCTCTAAACGGAGGATAATTTCTGAGCAGCGCTCGAACCATTGGATTTCGCCCACACTCCTGACCCCGTTTAAGCCTACTTCCAGAAGAGGTCGAAAGGAATTCAAAGTCCCTTGACCATTCATCAGGGACTCAACCACCGTCTTCGCAAGAGTGTTTAGATACACCAAAGATATTTGAAGGAATTTAGGTGCATTAGTGAGTCTGCAAACTGCACCCGAAGATACCCCTTCAGCAGTAGAGATTGGTGCGTTAAGAAGATGACTAGCAGGCGTTCCAGGTGCCGAAGCAGCAGAAGCAATTGAAATATTCAGTTGCGAAGGACTTGAGGTCAAAGTCATCAGAGCCTTCGCTTGAGATGAGCTTGGCCCAGCCTCTGTTGGGGTGAGTGAGATCTTCATCACCGCTTTCGGTGAAGTAGCTACCACAGAAGAGTCATGTAAGGTTTGCTCCTGCAAAGGAGCCGACACCTGCACGACCGACTATTCCGGAAGAGAAGTTGCAGCAGTAGTTTCAGGTAACGCTACAGGCGGAGCAGTTGCTGTGGGTGAGCCAAGTGTATGTTGCTCTTGTAGAGGGGCCGACGCTGGCGCAGGTTCTTGCTCTAAAGGAGCAGCTGAAGTAGTCCCGGGGGTTGGCGAACCTGCACGAAAAAACGGTCGGAACATAGAAAAAGCGTGCGGGATAAGTCGAAACAAACTTAGCTTACTGGTGAGATAAAAAGGAGTATAACCAGATGCCTTATCAGACGGAACCTTGGGAGCATCGTCAAAAATGGTTACATCATCCATTGAATTACGATCCTCATCTTCTACATCCTCCCCTGGCACGTTGCCAACTTCAGCACCCTCATCATCTTTATCTTCGTCAGCTTCACCACCGATCGAAGAGCTTTCATAATCAACTCATTCCTCATCATCGTGAGTAGCTGAAGGTTCAGGAAGACTCGTGCCAGCAGCTGGTTTGGTCATACGTCCCGTTGTAGGACTGGGACTTAAACCCTCAGCCGGCAGTATTAAGGCTGAAGGGGAAGGAGATGGATTCTCTTCAAGACCCCTTGGTTCTAATGCCGGAGACTTAGAAAAGTCCATCACTGGAGCGGATTCTGCATCTGCAGCCATTAACTCATCCTCTTCATCCTCAGGAGGATGATAAGAAGAAGCACCGCCTGAAAGGGCTGGCCCCTGAGAGCGAAGCCCGGTTCTATGCGGTAGGCCCGCTACAGACGACTCCTGTTGCCCTTCATCTACAGCAGCCCGGATGGCTTCAGCCATCAACTTGGGTTTTGGTTGGCCTTTGGGAGGAGAATCAACCAGCAGTTTCTGACGGGTTTGCTTATCATACTTGCCGGCTTCTTCTGCAGAAAGTTTTCTTTTCCCCGTCGCTCTCGTAGTGGGAGGCTTAGCCACATGTTGTTCTTCTCCTGGAGCAGGCTCAGCTGTTTGTTCCTCTTCCTGCCCAGCAGGCTGGTTCTCAATAGCTAAGAACTCGTCAATCCCTCTCAAGCGGGATGTCTTTGACCCCCTCCTTAAAGAATACATGTGCCTAATGTCTTTCAGGCACGATGAATTTATGTTGTAATTGGGAGTCTGAGAAGCGGCGTAATACCAATTACAGAAGCTTATGGAGGTGTAGGAGTTGACAGTTTTGTGGGGAAGCCTGAAGACGGCCTTGGTACAACCTGCCACAGAATAATACCAGGCCCTAGCTCCTTCATATAAATTGCCCACAACCGATAGTTGAGGACGAGGGTTCCCGACGTACAACTGATCGTACCCAAATTGGCGAGCAAACCTATAAGGTTGGTAGGGCTCGACGAAACAGTTGACACATTGCCGGAAGACTAAGTAGCCTGGCCGGATGGAGAGAAGCCAATGGAAAACACATCCACTTAGCTGAGTGAATCCATTAGGACCGGCTACGTCCTGATATTCTGCGCCATAGATACCACCCTCGAAATCAGGGAAACAGCGGTAGATATGGAAGTGGGTATCTCGCGCCAAGATTTGGCGAATCCTAACCATATACCCCCCTTCCCACTTCGCAGACTCTAGTCTTTGCACGAATGGGATGAATGAATCTTTTGGGGCAGAGGCTGCACTCATCAATGAAGGACAGTGGAGCACGTACCAAGCCATCAAATAGGTATATGGCATTGGCACCCTAGGATTAGGAGTCTTGAAAGCCTTGCGACCCTCGGACTCCACCTCTGTAGTGTCAACGAAGTCCGAAGTCAGCTCCCGCAATCCAAATTGCAAACAACCCACCATAGCACTGAGGAGGCTCACAGGCTTCCCGTGGGCTAAAAGAACAGCGGGGTAGATCACCTCAACAGCAAGAGCGTCGATCGGCCTGGTAGGGACGACGCACCGCTTGAGCCACAGCATCAAATACCCAGCCAAAAGCGCCGTATCAGAGATAGGGAGCAGAGCTTGGTAATGGAAACTCTCGAATTCCGTATGGGCCGGGAAAACATCTTCCTTAGCCTCATTTGTGTAGTGAGAGGTAGCATCGTCAATCCGGGCTTGGACTTCTTCCAAAGTGCTGGCCGATAATCGGGACACTAAGCCCCCCTTACTGGTCAAGTTCTGAAATAAATATTCCGCCCAAGACACTTATTTAATGCCGCTTCCGCGGGCCCCCGTCAGCTGCATACAGATGTGGAAGTGACACATGACTTCCCATAAAGTAGCATAAATTTCGGGGCTGGCCTTCTTTAAAAGTTGGAGTTCCGCCGATCCCGGAACAAATTCTTCATACGGCAAATCTCCAAGAAAAAGACCCGAGACTTCGTGCATCTCGTGAAGAGCGAAGCCTAACTCCCCCACAGGAGTGAAGAAAGTGCAAGTATCAGGGTTATACTTCTCCAGTATAGAGAAGAAGTGAAAGTGGCTCTGGACAATTCCAAACTTGATGGCCCGCACAGGGACTTTCAAACCAGCCTGGGAGAGAGGCGCATCCAATTCATCCAAAACGAACTTGGTCATCCGGGTCCACCACCCTGTCACTGGAGAATGAACCCAGCCAGGAGTTCTGAATCCTTGCACGGGAAACTCCCCTCTCTTCTCCACAAACCTCTTAACAAAAGTCCTCGCGGGACTAGCCACTTCGCCAAGGGGATACTCCTTAGCAAATAAACCTGGTCGTAAAGCAGTCACCTGCCGGCCATAACCTGCCGAGCGGACCCCGTGGAAAGTCAAAGTTCCAAGAGCAACTCCGTCTTGATCCTTAACCAAGGGCCAATCCATGTGCCTCGGGACGGATGCACACTGGAAATAAGATATGGGGAACATTCTCTCCATGTTGGGCAAGAAAAGGTTGCGGTCTCCAACTTTCCGCAGCCACTTATAGTTCCCGTCATAAGCGGTGTCGGCATCAAAGTCAACAAAGTCCCCGAAGAGGAATCCAGGTTTGACTATTGGCTTACGGTTCATGTGCTCAAACTTAGCGTCCGTAACCAATATCCTAAGAGTTTCGGGAGAAGCTTGTGTGACCAATTCCGCGCGACTCTTATCCTTGTATCGGAAGACTGGGAGTTCTTGGCGCGAGTTGAATGTCATATTCATGTCCACGCCACCTACATGTCCGAAATGGTGGCGAAAAAGAAGTGGTTCACTGGTATGACGTACTGCAAAACGAAGAAAAAAATCAGTTAAGTCAAAAGCAAAGCCCAGACGCGAAGGTCGATACCTGCGTCAGCAAAGCCCAAACGCGAAGGTCGATACCTGCGTCAGCAAAGCTCAGACGCGAAGGTCGACACCCGCATCAGACAAGCTCAGACGCGAAGGTCGAACCTCGCGTCAGAAAGTTCAGACGCGTAGGTCGACCCTCGCGTCAAGAAGCTGAGACGCGGAGGTCGAACCCCTCGTCAAAAATACCAAACGACGGAGTCAAGCCCCGCGTTATTTGAAACGAGTTTCCTCGTTGGATTCAAAGATCAAAACTTGCCGAAGCAAGTTCAACGACCACGAAGGCCATGCTTACCACCGATCAAAGGAAGCTGAGGCGGCACGTTCGCCTGAGCGGCAGCACCGCCGGCCGGCGTTGATGGTGCCGATTCTCGAGCCGTAGCGGCATCAGATCGAGAAGAACGAGGAGCGTCCTGCTTGGGGGCCATGGATCTGAGTCGGAGAAGAAGGGGATGAAAAATTCTCGCTGGAGATCGAACGAAGTTCTTCTCTTTCGTTAGAATTTCAAGAAGAGACGAATGACTCTGATTTGACCCTTAGCGGTCTATTTATAGACGGCTATGACAGCCTGTCAAATCATAACAAACAGGATTCGAGGTCAGAATCCCGCCCAAACCGACCTTCGCGTTCGGGTCGGTTGAAATTCCAAAACACTGGGCTCACCCACGCGTTCCAATTCTCAAATGCATAAGTTGTTTATGCATTGGACCATTATAATTGCAGTTTTTTAAAAGAAGAGCTAGCAGCGATCATCAAGGTGACCAAAGCCGAGGAGAAATAGGCGACTCCGCAGGGGAGTCTATGGGAGAAGCACAGATAGATTACAGTTAACAACATTGAAATCATCTGGCTCGATCAGACGAAGTGAGCAATCAATTCACAAGATTTTGGGGTCCAAAGTATTCCGAAAATTCGTCCCAGTCAACCACGAACTTTCGAAAACTTTGGAGGGGGTTCTGTAGGCTGTCTAAAAATCACAATGGATAGCTAATTAAAACAAGCCCCGACAATGGAAGTTACAATTAAATAACTTTCAAATCACTACATCCGCAACTCCACAATCACCGCAAACACTACCTCATTTCTGAGATGATTGATCTTGATGGTTGCGACAACAACATGACCAATATTATATTAGCAACTATTAGAGATGCTGATGAGCAGTGGGATGATTTCAGAAATAAAAGGTTAGACTTAGTTGGTGAGTTGCTTGGTAGAGAGCTGTGGGCAAATATTCGTCTGAAAGACACTATGGATGTTGATTCCCGTCAAAGCTCCTACAACGGAAGCTATAATCAAATAGTTTTCGGGTAGATAAATAAAAACTGCAAATGGAGGACTTTTCACATAGATCGAGAAGGGTTACAATTCGACGACACTTTCGACAACTGATGGAAACTCTATTCAGCAGGCTTCATAATCTACAGTGAAGGTTACAATCTGACGACTTTCACACTCCACAACAGCTAAAGCGAGGATTACAGAACAATGGTCTTTGCAACGCCTTACAGAAGAAGTCACAAGTCAACAAACTTCTTCTAAAACGCGGAAGTCATCCCCGCGTCACAATTATGGAAGTGCAGGCGACCCCCGCGTTTCCAAGTCACAAATCAAACGTGAGCGACCCTCGCGTTCGTGGGGGGTTCAACCCACACCGACCCCGCGTCACCAAGTAGGTAACAAGCCAAAAAGCGAGCGACCCTCGCGTTCATCAATGTTCAGCTAACACCCAACCTCGCGTCTCAATCCTAAGACACGAAGTTAGGTTCTGAACGCCAGATTGGGCGTTTGACTTGTTCAAACACGAGTCGAACAGTTTCAGAACTAATTCCCCACGATCTTTCGGTAAAACGCTTCTCAATTTCTCAAAACGCTTCTCAATTTCGGTAAGGAAATCTTTAGCCTTAGTAATCCATTCGGATTATATGCCCCTGAAGGCTTCTGAAACACCGCGCTTAATGATCATAGGACTCATGCGATTTGAACGCTCTCACTTCTCATACTCCTTTTTTGCATCAGGAGTGTTATCCGCATTGAGAGGTTGGGGTTGTTCAGTTCTTAATGCATAGTCAAGATCCATGCAGCCAAGAACAATTAGTATGTTCTCTTTCCAAACCTTGAAGTTTGTCCCATTTAGCATGGGAATTGAGTTGATGTTAGCAGATATTGTTACAGCAGATGCATTAGCTGAAATAAAACAAAAATGCTCACATCAATATCCATAATTAGTAATCAATAAAATTCAAATAATGAGAAATCCCATCCAATATATCTGGCACAACATTAATATCAAGTCTTTGGACAGTAATATTAACTTGTAAGTGATACCTTGTTGCAATGATCAAACATTGATAATAACTCATGTTAAATAATAAAACTATCTTTGGATCGATTCATTATTCACATGTAAACCTTATAATTATCACACGCTTATCATCGCAGATGTGTATACAGTCTAAATAAATATTAACCTTCCTTTGGGCCGATTAAATATTTACACGAAAGCATACACACAAACGTCTCACATTCCTCATGAACAATCTACACAATAGAGGTTATTTTGGCAACTTCTTGTTTTAATTAAACAATTGGAGTGAGAGACAACCTTAATACCTTAGTGTCATAATATTTAAATCAAATAATTGATTAACTACCAAATTAGATTTAAATTAAAAGGTTTTAATTTAAATCAACTGAATTTCCAAAAAACTTAATTGGGGTCTCATAGCTTAATTAGGGCCCATAACTTAATTGAATAAATTAAGTATACCAAATTAGACTCATGAAAAGCCGAGGCTTAACCATAGTGAACACGAAGTTCGCTTGACTTCGAACGCAAGGTTTGACTGTATTGAGTACAAGACTCACCTAAGCACGAAGGCGAGGTTCGTCTGAAAATGAACGCATGGTTCAACTTGAGAACGAATGCGAGGTTCGTTTAAAAATGAACACAGAACGAACGCGATGTTCGTTTGAAAAATGAACGCGAGGTTCGACTGGAAACAAACACAGGGTTCATCTTGAGAACGAACGCGAGGTTCGTTTGGATTGAGCACAGAGCTCGCCTGAGGATGAACGCGGAGTTCAACTTAAATTGAGTGCGAGGCTCACCTAAGAACTGAGCGCGAGACTCAACTTGAATTGAGCGCGAGGCTCACCTGAAATCTGAGCGTGAGGCTCAACTTGAGAACGAACGCTAAGTTCGTTTAAAATTGAGCGCAAGGCTCACCTGAGTTGAGCGCGAGGCTCACATGAGAACAAACGCGAAGTTCGTTTAAATTGAGCGCGAGGCTCACCTGAGTTGAGCGCGAGGCTCACATGAGAACGAACGCGAAGTTCATTTAAATTGAGCACGAGGCTTACCTGAGTTGAGCGCGAGGCTCGCATGAGAACAAACGCGAAGTTCGTTTGAGGTAACCACCTCCTTAATGTTCGCCATGTTTAATTGCACGAACCATTAGGGTTTCAAACTAAAACCGCCGCCGTCATTGCTCCGGCACCCAAGAGGTCGAAACCCTAGGGTTTCCTGACGCCGCCGCCGTCGTCGGAGTCGAGAGCGAGGCCGCCAGCGAACCTTCGCCGACGAGGAGCATGGGATCGAAGATCAAACCCAAAAAATCCAAAGATTCATCGATTTTATTTTCAAATCTAGATCCAGAATCAGAAAAAAGAGAAACAAAAGATGATTTCTTGATCCAGATCCCAAAAAAATCGAAGAAAAATCCAAAAAATTCCAAAACGTTATTGTTCATCCAAAAAATATATGTTACTGTTCATCCAAAATTTTCTGTTACTGTTCATCCGTGAACAAAACTGAATCCGAAAACAAATTAATATAAAAAAAAACCCTAATTTTAATCTTAATCTCTTAGAACAAATAAAGGTGGCTCTGATACCACTTGTTAGATCTAAAACATAAAACTTAAGATCTAAACCATAAAGCCATAATTGATTCAAAGAGATTTACAAGAATCATAAAGAGCGGAAGCTTATACCTGAATCCATTGAAGAAAATTTAATTTGGGTTTTTTTTTAATGATCTTCTAACCTTAGGGTTTCTCTAGATCCGAATTTCTCTCTAGATGGGGGTGAAGAGAATTAGAGAATGTAACCCTAGATTAGGGACCATAAGCCCTTATTTATAGATGTTGTACATTTGTAATTTGGCCCCTCATCAAATCACAATTACAACCTGGTATCTGCACATATAACCCCATGACTTATTTAAATACCCATTAACCCAAATTAATTGATCACTTTAGTGGGTTATCCTGAAAGATAGCAATACACATTGATTAATCATATGTGTCCACAAATAGATTTATTAGATTAAATCCAACATATTTCACACTAATTTTCTCATTATTATTCATGAATTCATAAAAATTAGTTAAATTTGTTATAATTGATAAAATTTTAGTTAAATTTGATTTTAGTATAGAATGATAACCTATAAGTTATAGCATGAAATACATTACTTGTAAGTATAACACGTTATCCTGTAAGTATAACATGTTATCCTGTAAGTATAGCGCGTTATCTTGTAAGTATAGCATAAAACTCTGTAAGTATAGCACGTTATCCTATAAGTATAGTACGTTATCCTGTAAGTATAGCATATTATTTTGTAAGTATAGCATGTTATCCTGTAAGTATAACACGTTATACTGTAAGTATAACATGAATTCATAAAAATTATTAAAATTTGTTACTTTTGATAAAATGTTAGTTAAATAAGGTTTTGTAATTAACCACCCATTAATTTCACATTATTATTTCACGTGATTATTTCACACTAATTTTCTCATTATTATTCATGAATTCATAAAAATTAGTTAAACTAGATGAAATTTTAGTTAAATTTAATTTTAGTATAGAATGATAACATGTAAGTATAGCATAAAATATATCACTTGTAAGTATAGCACGTTATCCTGTAAGTATAGCACGTTATCTTGTAAGTATAGCATGAAACTCTGTAAGTATAGCACGTTATCCTATAAGTATAACACATTATCCTGTAAGTATAGCACGTTATACTATAAGTATAGCATGAATTCATAAAAAATTTTAAAATTTGTTACTTTTGATAAAATGTTAGTTAAATGAGGTTTTATAATTAACCACCCAGAATCGCTCTCTCATCCGTCGGAAATCCTCAGATACTCAATTTATGGCTTTTTTTTGTTTATTATGTTTTTCAATGTTCAATTTGATTGTAGAGGTTTCTCGAGCTAGGGTTTGAAAATTGATGGGTTTATAAGAGAGAGTACAAGAATATATTAATGGAGTGAGAGAAAGGGAGGGGAGGGGGGGAGAGAGAGAGAGAAAGGGGGGGGGAGAGTGGGAGGGAGAGAGTGGGAGGGAGAGGGGAAGCCCCACGTTACTCCCTCTCTTCATTTTTCTTTATTTTTTATTTTTTTTAAAGGGGCCTATTTACATGAAAGGCTATAAGGCTATAATTGGAATTTATGAAAAAAATTAGGGGGCTCACGTATGAAAGTATTGTATTTTAGAAATTGGGTTTAGAAACAAATACAAAAAAATTATTTGGTTTAAAGATACAAAGTAATAATGGTTGGGTTTAAAAATAAAGTTAAGTAAACAAATGGGTCTAAAAACAAAAACCCCTTATAAACCTGAACAACAAAACGAAAAAAATCTATATAAGAATACAATTGCATGCCTTCTTTATTTGGTCTTTTTTTCGTGTTGATAGCTAAGAGATGGCTGAAAATATAAAAAATCTTTCAATCTTAATGAAAAAACAATATGAAGTTAACGATTAATAACGCCCTAATGAATTCAATCAAAAATATCAAAAATCATTCAATCTTATTGAAAAAACAACATGAACTTAACGATTAATAACCCCCTGATCAATTAAAAAGTAAAAAAAACACAATAACTAACACTCTTATCAATATCATTGAGAGTATAACCAAATGCTCTATCTCTTAGATCCACGCTACCGGTTTCATGCCAAACTTTTATAGCTGACTTCAACATAGGAAAGTACATTGTTTAACTCTCCTCCACTTGTCAAAGTTTTCCACATTAAAAAGAATCAGGGCAGCTAATGGTGGAAACTGATAAATATATAGGTTTTGGGAGAAAAATGATAATCTCTTCATTGATATTGTAGTGTTTATATACAAAGTGAATGGGCATTGTTCCTGTATCCTAACCGATGTGGGACTAAAAGAATAGATACAAGACTACGTATGTATAATACTTAACACCCCACCTCAAACTGCAATTAGATTTATCAAGGGTATTTTGCCAAGAAGAAATAGATTGTTGTACAGTATGAGCCTTGGTGAAGAGGTCTGCTAGTTGAAAATCAATGTTTGCATAGGAAAGAGTGATAGTGCCAACAATGAAGTGATGATGAGTAAAATGACAATCTATATTAATGTGCTTCATGCGCTCATGAAAGACGAGGTTGCTGACAATCTTAATCGACTCATGTTATCACAGTGTAGAGGAGTCGCTATAGGAGAAGAGAGTTCCATGTCGAGGAGAAGATGTCGTAGCCAGACAATCTCAGTAGCGGTGAATGTCATTGCTCGATACTCAAATTTAGCATTGGAACGAGAGACAACATCTTGATTATTAGACTTCTAGGAGATCAGAGTCACCGAGAAAAATGCAATACCCAGTGGCGGATCTTCGATCAATGGCATTGCTTGCCCGGTGCATATCACTGTAGGCACTAAGAGTAAGTGATAAGGATGTTGAAAAGAGAGCTCTAGTCGGAGTCTCTCAAAGGTAGCATAGCACGCAAAGTAATACATATTGATAAGGAGTGAGGTGCGGCAACGAACTGACTAAGGACATATACATCATGAAATAAGTCGGGTCTAGTGATTGTGACATAAACCAAACTTCCCACAAGATATTAGTATTGAGTGGCGTCAGGTAGCAGATCGCAATCGATGGCTTTAAACTTGACATTCAATTCTAGGGGTGCTTGGGATAGTTTCGGATCAATTAAATCTGCTTGAGCAACGATATCTGCAGTGAAATTTTGTTGAGATAGATTATAGCCACGAGAGGATTGCGTGATATCTCTAGCCCGAGGAAGTAGTGTAGATCATCGATATCTTTCATCTCAAACTCTTGCACGAGATGAGATTTCATTTTGGTGATGGTAGCTGAGTCATTGCTAGTGATGATCATATCATCGACGTAGAGGAGGATTGTATCGTATCCATCACTGGTAGATATAAACATGGCAGAATCATTCTCACTAGGGATGAAGCTGACAGGTTACATGACCTATGTGAATTTGGTGAACCATGTCCGGGGTGCTCGCTTGAGACTGTAGATCCTGCATTGTAGGTGGCTGACTAGGACTTTGGAGTAGGGAAGTCTAGTATGTGGAGTCATGTAGAAGTCCTCGATGATGTAACCATGCAGGAAGGTATTTTTAACGTCCATCTGATACATGGGTATACTGCTGGGCGGAAAAGATGGCGAGCAGTGTGCATACGATAGTCATCTTGGCGACTGAGCAATGCTATCATCATAGTCCATGCCGTATTGTTATGGGAAGCCCATGGCGACTAATTGAGCCTTGTGTCGCTCAATGGTGCTACCTGCTCTTGTCTTAATCTTGTACATGGGTCTTGCCCGGAGGGAGTGGAGTGAGATCCTAAGTATGAGTTTGCTGAAAAGTTACATGTTTATCTGTCATTGCCTATTGTCTCTCAGGATATTTAACTGTATCATGGTAAGAGTTGGGAACCTCATAATCTGACATCATCATAAAGGAAGTTTAATAGGCAATGAAGATAAAGTTGAGGTCATGATATTTAGCTGGGTGGTTGGCTACCTCTAGATTGGTGTCTTGGCTCATGTATAACATCTGTAGTGTGGCTCATCTCATAGGGTTGGTAGATCCGTACAATGGGAGTCGGTGTGATGGTTATTTTTTCAAGTGGGGTGAGTGGTGAAAGGGTGGGATCTGTGATGGAGATCGAGTCGAGATTGGTTGTATTGTTAGTGAACAAATTTGGTTTTGTAATATACTCTTCATTGGGAGGTGGAGTTGATGATACTTTTGGAGAGGGAGTGATCGGTATGTTTAGGTCAAGAAATATGATATTAGTGGGGGTGGATGGCGGTGATGCTACAGGTGAGATGACATGGCATAGTAGGGAAGGTGTTTGAAGAAAGTGACGTGAGGGTAGATGCAAATGTGATTGGTATAAGGGTTCTAACAGCGGTGGCCTTCGTGATGAAGGTAATATCCAAGGAAGACACATGGCGGCACAAAGAGATTGTTGTGCGCAGCAGAAATTTCGGCAGCACCTCCGGTGCGCAAGGTGCACAACAAGAGATTAGATCGTAAGAATTCCTGTCTCACCAAGGAAACAAGAATCTGAAGCGGATATCTCAACAAAGTGAGATATTGGCTCTTTCTCTCATCAGTTCTAGGACTGACCTGTCGAGGGATCCTACAAGCTATTACAAATCACGGCAAGAACACAAATTTTACGTGGTTCGGCAAATAGCCTACGTCCACGGGGCAAGGAGGGATCTTCTATTAGAGGGAGAGATACAACTAGGGTTTACAATCACTCAATCTAAACCCTCACATAAACTCTCAGATCCCTTACACAAAATCTCTCTCAAAAAGGGGATGCACAAAACCCTTTGGAAAAAAAAAACACAGCTTTCCCTCTGCCTACGTGCTGCCAAAAGATAGAAGAATCAGCCGCCGTTTTTCTTTTTCCTTTGCACCTGTACGCCGCACGCGCTCTGTCAAATTTCCCCTTCTAATATGCACCCGCAGCCGCCAATCTTCATGAAGAACTCCTCGCGCACACAAATTAGCCGCCGCCAACAAAAAAAACCCAACTTGCACACACCTCAGCGCAAAACCCTAGGGTCTCACTTTATAGAACCAAATGTCGGGTGGGCCTTAGCATTTGTCCGCTAGACTCAAGCAACAAAACTCGTGGGTGTTGAATCTTCATGCACGTGGGTGGACCCCAGTCATCAATCCCACGAATTCACAATTCTCCACCTCGGTGAAGTTTTTCCAAAATTGAGCCGACACCAACCACACCAAATGTCTCACTTGTTGTGTCCAGTACGCCATGGCAACGGACTCATGACAACGGATTCCATCCACAACAAGTCGAGAACCCGAACGAGAGTCCAAATAATCTCACCCTATCAAAATCAACTAATCCAAATCAGCTGCATCAAACATGACTGCCTACGTATCCTCTTGCCCAAGGAATCAAGCCTCACGTAGTTCACCAAAACGGCCTCCAAAGGCCTCAATCCACTAGAAGAGTTCGCAACCCTTCTCCAACATCACGATCAAGTCTACGCCTGATAGCACCTCCAATGGCCCCAAACTGAAACAATCCAAACACCTCCACCTGAGATGAACCAATGGCCATATCCAGACTACATCTATCAGCTGCACTCGAATCAATCAACCTATCATTTGCATCCAAATCAACACGATTCCCAATCTGTGTCACATCAGCTGGAATCCCAAATGATGCAGTATGATCTGGAGTCTCCACCCAACGTGGAGTAGCATCACTCTCCACTCGTTGCGATGTCCTAAATATCTGATCACCACTCTCCACCTGCCGAGAGTCAAACGTGACATACCTGCTCAGAACAAAGTCAGAAGCCAATACCTGATAATCAAACACGCCTCTGAATCCCAAATGTACTATCGGATCAAATCTCACATCCATGATGTGACCAAGTGCTGGGTAGCCAAACATCCGACGCAACCCAAAATCTGAAGCAGCTCCACCAGATCTCATATCTCTACATGCAGCAGTCGGCAACCTATACATAAGGTGGCCCAAACATGTCGTAGCCTGCACACCAATGCCAATGCTCGACATCAAACGCCGATCCTCCTCCAGAAAGGAACAGCTGCCCAAATCTGCCATCTCGCCTCGTTGCCTCAAAGTTTCCACACCAATGAAGTGTCCTATTGCCGTGAGCTCAGTACAAATGTAGAAATAGGTCCCTCTTGTACCTCCCTCTAATATTAGACTGAAGTACCTTCACCTTTCTGCCAACACACTTCCTCCATTTGTTGCGGGCTTCTAGGACTTCACACCAACGGGACTTAGTTGTAACCCAACAATGCCTAGAGCAATCCCCAACTGCGAAAACCACATACCTATTACCTCCCAATAATGCTCCCTTGGAAGGCCCCCGAATGCCTGAATGAACACCCCTTAGAAGACCCCTCGAATGATGGATAGAAGTGCCAAACTCCACCTCGGTCTTCTTGCTCATACTAATGGGTTCACAGGACTTCAAACTGCAGGTCAAAGCATTCCTCAATAACCTATGCACGGCATTACCAATCAAATAACCCAGCATCAAACAACGCCACAGTCTAGCCGAATCTGATGAAGTCGTCATCTCCCTATCAATCGCCGTGCTTCCAAGCAAATAATACAAATTGCTCCTTCTGACGCCCTTCATCACAATCATGGACCCTAATGTGACCTTCAAACGTGCATCCACCAAGGTCACCCTATAGCCTGCTACCTCCAAAGCTCCAAGTGAAATGATGTTCATCTTCAATTATGGAACGAATCTTACATCATTCAACTCTCGCACCATCTCGTCACTCATCTTAATCCGAACGGTACCAATACCACCAATAGAGCATGCATGTCCATTACCCATGAGCACAACATCCTCTCTTTCTAACTTCTGAAAGCTGAAGAACCAATCCCTCCTAGGGCAAACGTGGTATGCAGCACCCGAATCCAACATCCACTCTGTAGAGTTGACAACACAAACTGACGGTAGTGCAGACAACGAATAGCCTGAAGAATCCGAATCTGAATTGTTGCCACTAGTCTTGACAACATTCACCTCTGAAGCTTGTACAACTTTTCCCTTATTCTTCTCGGCTCGATCTAACTTTGGGCATTCGGCTTTCCAATGTCCATCCTCTTTACAAAAGGCACACTGATTCTTACAAATCCCACGATGTGCACCTCTAGACCGTGACCTTCTGCTTCAGTTTGAACCACGGCCTTGAACTACTAATGCATCTCCCGATGCCTTCTCGGAGGACTCATCAACACTCTTCCTCAACTCATAATTCACCAACGCTGAGGTCACCTCCTTGTAACTAGTAGTTCTTCCATTAATCATAGTTAGGATAAAAGTACCATAATCATCATCGGGCAATAAACACAAAAGTAGCATCGCCTTGTCTTCATCCTCAACCATGATATCCACATTAGCCATGTCTGAAAGTAGATTTGTGAAGTTGTTAACATGCTCCCTAATGGAAACTCTCCTCTTCATCTTGAACTGGTAAAACCTCTTCTTCAAGTGAAGCTGATTCTTAATGCTCTTAGTAAGATACTTTTCATTGAGTGTTTCCCACATCTTCTTCGCCGACGTCTCGTTCATCACGTCATAAATAAGATCCGGCGTCAAGCATGACCGAATAACTCCACACG
>BQKN01048439.1:0-10349 GCA_022839385.1 Asparagus kiusianus | reverse complement strand
TATTTCACGGGTGACTCTGAAGGATGCCTACTTCTTTCTTCTTCTCAGGATTATATGTGTATATCAATCAATAATCTTATGGTTATCGAGATAGATAGGCAAACTTGTAATTACATCATTATCTCATGTAATCTGAATGTAATTAATGCTCTTAATATTTTAGATTGTGAAAAACCATAAATGGTTGGAGAAGGGGAAATAATTCCGGAAATTTTGGTTTTTCTATTTGACTAATCCTAATGTAAGTATCCCACGTGTTTACTATATATCTTTGAAGTGGAAATATATAATGATAGTTAAAAGGTAATACAAAAGGATCAAATTGCTGACAATTGATCATACATTAATTAATTATAAAGTACAGATGAAAGCATCAACTAATTTTTTGTTGTATGAAAAATCATCTGGATTCCAACTCTACAGATCTATGCAATATTATATCCGATACAATTGCGTATTGGACTGGAAGAGTTTACTAAAGAGTATCACTTCAATAATTAAGATCTACACAACATTTCTTTAAATTATAAATGCCGTTAATTAAACATTGAAATCATTTGGAATCATGGACACCTTATACTTTCGCCGAAGAGTACTACAGCTCCGAGGGAAGTTGCCAAGTAGCCCCTTTGATAGAAAGTAAACACTTAGCTGCGTTATATTACATTTTTCATTTTTGTTGGCAACTAAAAGATTTAGTTAAAAATGTCCTGAGAATTGTACGTTTTACTAGAATTTTGTTGGATATTCATGTATGATCATAGTCTCACATTGGATAGAATAAGAAAAAGTGATGGATATAAAATAGGAGTTATAACCAATACCTAAATCAGGTTAAAATTGATTTTTAGCCTCTGTTTGATGCCCATTAACTCTAGGTTGGGCATGATTCTCCCTAACAAGTGATATCAGAACTAATGCTATGACCCAATTAAAAAGGAAAAAAAATGTTCCGATAAAAAAAATCCAATGTGAAGATTCGAAGACTCAGGAGAATGACTAAGGTCAAGTCAAACCAAGTTAACCCACGGATGCTGGTAGAAGTGATATGGTCTGGTTAGCCCATAAATAAAGTGGTGAAAGATCCTACTGATATTTGATAGCATTGTGTTGTGCATGGTTGATAGTTCAGACCAACGGGTAAGATTGAACTATACTCACAAACGAAGTAGAGATGTTAGTGGATCCCGTGGAAAATTGAACTATGCTCACAAATGAAAGGAAGACTGGTAGATATTCATGTGTGAGTAACTAAGTATAGTCCCGCATTGAATATGATAAGAAGAGTTATGAGTTTAAAGTAAGAGTTGGGGTCACCACCTAGTGGCCATAATTTTTGGGTTAAAATTGATCCCTAGCCTAGCTCTAAAGCTCATTAACTCTAGGTTAGGCCTTCTTTTGTGTCTCAAAAATAAATTAAAAATAAGATCAACAATCAGAGAAATTAATGATGCAGAGCAAATGAATAATCCAATCGGTTGATTGCTCCATTCATTCTAGGATCCTGTGGAAAATTGAACTATGCTCACAAATGAAAGGAAGACCGGTAGATATTCATGTGTGAGTAACTAAGTATAGTCCCGCATTGAATATGATAAGAAGAGTTATGAGTTTAAAGTAAGAGTTGGGGTCACCACCTAGTGGCTATAATTTTTGGGTTAAAATTGATCCCTAGCGTAGCTATAAAGCTCATTAACTCTAGGTTGAGCCTTCTTCTGTGTCTCAAAAATAAATTAAAAATAAGATCAACAATTTAGAGAAATTAATGATGCAGAGCAAATGAATAATCCAACCGGTTGATATCTCCTTTCATTCTAGAGTTTTGCAACTTAGGGGGGATTATTGGTTGGGACAAATTGGGTCCAAGTAGAAAAATTGTTCCAATGGAACAATTTTATCCTTTTGGGATATTTTGAGTGGGGGTAAAGTGAGATAAGTGGGATAATGAGATAATTTGAGCCTTTGATTTGATAATTCATGTGGGATAATTGATAATGTGGCACTTGTTGTAATATACTAAAGAAATAAAACAAGAGACAAGAGACAAGAGAAGAAGAGAAATTATAATTTTATTCATATATTCCATTTCAATACATCGTACAATTTATAGATACATGATGGAAGATAAAAGGACATGAAGTTAATAGTCCACATACAAAGTAATGTCCACATACATTTTGTCTTTTAGATATCAACAAAATGTCTTTTAGATTTCAACACTCCCCTTGGACATTACTTCGAAATGTCAATGCCTCGTTAAAAACCTCGCTAGAAAAAACTCAGTGGGAAAAAAACTAGTCGAGGAAAAGAGTACATGACATACATACATTATTTCTGTTACATCAGTTGTCTCATTAAAAACCTTTCGCTAAGAAAAACCATGTAGGACAAAAACTTAGCAAAGGAAAAAAGAGTACAACTATAGATCTTCGGGATCCAAACTTGTGTTGCATTAGTTGCCTCATTAAAAACCTTTAGCTAAGAAAACTCTGTGGGACAAAACTTAGCAAAGGAAAAAAAGAGTACAACTATAGTCCTTCAACGCGCAATTTGTTTGTCTCTTTGTTTTGATGATGTTTAACAAACAAGTTACCACTAATGTTGTTTGTCTAATATTTGTGTTTATTTATTTATTATAGACAAACAACAAGTTGGAGGATGGATAGAATTCCGCATTCACGATAATATCCAATGGAGGTTGGCGGTATTGTGGAGTGAAGCAATGTACATTCAAGTTCAAGATACAAGTTCAAGCTTCATTCGTAAGATTACCAAGTCAAGCTATTGAAGATCAAGATCAAGCTTGGAAAATTTAGTTTAGGTTTTATATTATGTGTGTTAGTACCTTAAGCTCAATCATATATACACATACATTTTAGTTTTGGTTTCTATGTATATATATATAGTTATATATATACATATATGATTTTATAGCTTTCATGTTTATAAATATGAAATTATATTTTTCATATTTATTATTGTGTTTTGGTTTAGCTACATAGATATAAAACAACAAACAAATTTATTTATATTTTTATTTGTTTCATATTCTATTATATTTCAGAATATATTGCATAGAATATGTAATTTTGTAAAAATATTATATTCTCAGGTTTTGGACTTAACAATAATCATATCCATCTTTTATTAAGTCCACAAAATTATTTTGTAATGTTTCAAAACATGGTTAAGCTAAAGTGTCAAAACTCATGTGTTTACATTTTCATGTTTTAGACTATTTTGTAAAATGATGATATTTTTCACTTGGGAGGTCCTTTCTAAAAATCAGTTTTTGTAACATGTGTATTATCATGTCTACAATTATTTTCCAAAGTTTTATATTTTATGGAATTTATTTGATATTTTAAGCAAAGTTTTAAAATCAGAAAACAGTTTTCAAACATGTAATTTCATATATCAGTTTGTGGTCGACCGTCGCGGTCGACCGCGAGAGTATCTGGTCGACCACCCCTAAGTCCAGAGACTCAGGAAGTTTTTTAGAGGCTCACGGTCGACCGTGACGGTCGACCGGATACTCTCGCGGTCAACCGTGACGGTCGATCGGATATTTTTCTGTAGCCTAACCCTGGCCTTTTTGCTGCTCACGGTCGACCGCGCGATTCTCACGGTTGACCGCCGAACAGTCAAATCTGTTTCAACGGCTCTTTTCCTTAGATGTTTTCTATGGGCTTTTTGGTCTTTTGTTTGGGGTTTTTGGTTGAGGTTTTGGGAGGCTATAAATACCCCCTTGCTCTCATCTTTCATATATAATCCAAGAAGTTTTTAAACAAGAGTTTAACAAGGGTTTAAGTTTGTTTTAAGTTTGGTTTTAAGTTTGTTTAAGAAGCTTTTAAGCATTTGAGAGTTTGAGTTTGTGAAATCAATTTCACAAGAGCTTGAGGAGATTGTCTATTGGTATTTAGGCATCCAACTACTCTCCCTCTATCTCTTGATATATTGAGAAGTTTTCTAAACTCTATTTCTAGCTCTTTTATATATTTGATTTTCATTGTTATTAAGCTAGAATTATCTTGAGTTTAGTTTTGATTTATATCTCTTTGTTCACACACAACCTATTGAGATTATTGTATTTACATTCATAGTATAATTGGGTTGTGGGATTGTGTAACCTAGAGAGTGAGCTTACATTGAGTTCTCATCTATTATAGAGAACAAATCATTTGTTATATTGTAAAATTGTAAAGTTTTCAGTTAGCTAGAAAACCCAGTGTGGAGTGTAGACGTTGATCGGTGAACGTTGAAAACCGACATTGTGAGTGTTTGTGAACGTTGATCGGTGAGCATTGAAAACCGACATTGTTAGGTGTAAATGTTATTCGGGTGAGTGTAGAAAACCCGGTTGTGATAGTGGATTTCTCCCCAGGAGTGGGAAGCGGAGACGTAGGACGGAAGGTCCAAACTCTGTGATCATATCATGTGTTTGAGTTTGCTTTGGCGCACTTCTCTTATGTTTATATTTCTTATCACCATTGTCCATTGCTCATTATTTATATCATCTACTATCTTGTTTATTTTGTTTACCCTTGTATATATTACTTATCCTAGCTCACATATCTTGTTGTATTTTATACTTGCTAGGATAACTTGTTAATTAGTTTTAATTGGCATAACATCGGATTAGGTTAGCAGAAGACCCTAATCACCCCCCCCCCCCCTCTCCGCCCCCTCTAGGGTCTAACACAATCTTTGGGATTGCTTTGGGATTGCATTGAAAATTCACTCCCCCTAATGATGATAGTCTTCCAAGTCTACGCATATCAATATTATGAACATATTTCTTATAAGTTGATGTAGACAGAGATTTAGTGAACAAAACTGTAAGGTTGTCACTTGAGCGAACTTTTTCAATGGTGATTTCGCCATTCTTTTGGAGCTCATGTGGATAAAAGAATTTTGACATAATATGTTTTGTCATGGTTCATTTTACATATCCACTGCTCATTTGTGCAACACAAGCTACATTATCCTCATAAAGGACAGTGAGGGTAATATCATCTTTTGCTAGACCACACGAGCCACGAATATGTCATATCAATGATCTTAATCATACACATTCCCGTGAGGCCTCATATAAAGCGATAATCTCTGAGTGGTTAGAAGAAGTAGTCATCATGGTCTACTTAACAGACCTCTAAGAAATGGCAATACCACCACAAAGAAAAACATAACCAGTCTGGGATCTGGCGTTATGGGGATCAGACATGTAGCCAGCGTCCTAATAGCCCACCAATGTCATATCTTGGTTTCTTTTATAGAATAGTCCAAGATCTTTTGTATCTTGAAGATAGCGAAGGATATGTTTAACGTCATTCCATTGCCTCCTTGTAGGATAAGCATTATACCTTGCTAGCAAGTTCACGGCAAATGCAATATCAGGCCTGGTGCAATTTGCGAGATAAAGAAATGCTCCAAAGGCGTTCAGATAGAGAACTTCTGGCCCTAACATTTCTTCATTATCTTCTTTGGGTCTAAATGAGTCTGTATCCACTTTGAGAGACCAGACGACCATTGGTGTGCTAAGTGGATGAGATGTATCCATATAAAATCTTTCCAAAACCTTTTTCACGTAGGTTGACTGGTGTAGAAAAATTCCTTCTGGGAAAATGCTCAATCTGCAGGCCGAGACAAAACTTGGTTTTTCCCAAGTATTTCATTTCAAACTCCGTCTTTAGGCATGAGCTAGCTTTTGTAAGCTCCTTGTGCGTTCTAATAACATTTATATCATCAATATAGACTGATATAATACAGAAGCCATTTTTGAATTTCTTTATAAACACATAAGGACAGACATCATTATTTGCATATCTCCTCTTCAAGAGGAACTCACTCAGTCGGTTATACCATATTCTACCTGACTGTTTCAAGTCGTATAATGACCTTTATAATTTAATGTTATATATGTTACGATTCTCGTTTTCTCTCAATTCAGGAATTTTAAGTCTATCAGGGACTTTCATATAAAAATATTAGCGTCTAATGACACATATAAAAATATGGTCATGACGTACATATACTGCATATATAAATTCATAGTTTCTGTCATAGGTATTAACTTGCGGAACGTAATACAATCACTAATAGGAGAATATTTTATATCTAAATCGATGTCGGGTCTCTGCGTGAACTCATTAAGCTATGAATCTCGCTTTATATCTCACCACCTTACAATTCTCATTTATTTTTCTTACGAAGACCCATTTATATCTTGCAGGGATATATGGACTACAGGTTCAAAATACTTTAGCGAGTTTAGCGCAGCCTTAATTTTCACTTTCCATCTCACCTAGTCCGAGTGCTTCAAGCACTCTGCTACCGACTTAGGTTTTGGATCCAGATTATTTTCGGAGATAGTAAGAGCAATTGTAGAGGCAACTATGTTGTCGACAACTTTCATATTTCTATTATATATTTCTCCTTTTTCACAAATTCGTGACTATTTTAATTCATATTTTATGTCAACCAAATCCTCGTCATTTCCCTTAACAATTGGATTTGGTCATTCTGCATCTCCAGTATTGTAATTATTAAGTACGTGCAGCTTTACTGGAGATTCCATCTTCAGGATGAACCTCTTCCGGAGGTTATAGGAGTGACTGCCTTTCTATATAGAATTTAGTTTGCCACGGACTTTTATCTTTTACACTAACATGTTTTATATGCTTCTGGCATACCAAATCATCAATGATATACTCAACATGAATATGGGGCTTAGTCACTCTTTTCTTAGCAGATTATCATGTGAACTTCTGGTTCAGTTTGACTAGTACGTGGATATAAATATTGAAGACCTTTTTCATCAAAGGAATTTCTTCATCAATGGAATTTCTTGACATTATTTTGTATTTTGGGCACTAATCTCCCCTAATGTTGAGAATTGATCTTTTAATAAAAATGCAGTCAGCATACCAAATTATAAATTGATCCCCTAATATAGGCCATAGGTACAGAATTATTGACGGAGTTTCATAAATAATGTATGAACCTTCACTGAGGTCCCATAGAGGTACGCTATGGTGGTGATATAGATACATAGACTGCAAATAAAGAATATGCAGATGGAAAATATTTCGCTTCTTTACCACGTATTAGATAAAGGGGGAAAATTATGATATGCAGTTGGTCAGATTTGGTTTGAATGCCCACATTTAATTTAAAGAAATCCGACAAATCATATTTTGCCCAAGATGACCCAATCGCTCATGCCAGAATTTAAAAGAATTTGGCTCCCTAAAATCTCAAACTCATCGCAACATGGTGTATTTTAGGTTACACAATTTCTAAAGTGTATAAATAAGAACCACATAGGTTCACAAGAGTTTAAAACAAACTCAAGTTAAATCAAAATTGTCTGACAAATGCATATAAACCAAATATAGAAAAACCAAATAGTTTACCTTGACCATCTCGATAAGATCCACTTCAATGTCCACTATCTCCCCCTTGTCCAAGCTTATGAATATTAGTTTGAATTATGACATGTGCTTCAGGCACTATGTGTGAACCAATTAAACTTGCATTATGGTTTCTCACAACAGCTGGTTGTATTTTTAACAACTATTAATGCAAGGTTTAGTTCATAATGCTTAATATAATTTTTAGTCTTGTACTACTGCAAGAGTACAAGGTTACTTGTTGAATTGCATTCAATCGAGGATTTAAAATCCAAAAAAATGGCTACAGGATACGATCTCCTACTATGTTCATAGCTCCCCCTTGTCCACACGTATAAGTAATTTTCTGAATTGTAGCATGTGCTACAAACACAACTTATAAGCCAACTAGTATGACATTATGATTTCTAATCATCAATTGGTTGTGCTTCTCTGCAACTACTAATGTAGATATCAATATAGAATGCTAAGTGCAATTCTTGGTCATGTACTACTGCTGGAGTATAATATTATTTGCATGTAATGGGAAAAAAAATCTTTTCAACCAATTCTGCGAGCTTCACCCGCTAGACAATGGCACATGGTTGAATCATATTTAGTTATGTATTTGAAATCCAAAAAGTTCTAATTTAGTCTGCCAGTTGTGTTTGAGGGAAGATTATTGACTTCCATATATCAAAGTGATCCTTCACGGATTGCTCAGAAAAGTGAATACTTTTTTAGTGGGGCATTAATTTTTCACGTCTTAATTGATGGAGAGAAAATTTAAAGTGTTTGCCTTCTCGACAAAGATACTTAAAGAATCAAGAGATATAATCGTGGAAAAATCACAAGGGTGTCCAGTAAAAATGAACGTTCGAGACCAAAGACAAGTAATAATTACTATCATATATCACAGTGCACTAATCATGGGGGATGAAAGATTAGTGCATGAGAACTTAGAAATATTCACATTTTAATAAGATCACACATAATCATCGAAATCATGAAGCTCCTTTTTCTAAAGATCTTCATAAAGGTTATCTTTCAAATGTTTGCTTCTGGCAAACTAGTCTAATATTAAAACTCACACAAAATTTTTAATGCTCGGACGATCAATGACCATCACAAACTCAAGCAAGTAGAAATTAAACAAAAACATAACCAGTTTGTGTTATCCTTTCTTCTAAACTCAAGGTTCCCAGATTCAAAACACAACCAAGGCAATTTCATGAAATATGATATAAATTAGGCATAAATATGATGGTATTATATTATGGATGCAGCTATAACAAACCTATATATTATGCATGTTTTAACCTTCAACATTTGTAGCATGAATTCGTGCGGGTGGGGAATTTAAAAGGCACAATAGCTTATAAGGTGAAATATCTTCAAATTAGATAAATTTATAATTATATGATTAATAATATTTCTTATGAAGAATTTGGTGATGTATTTACAAATTAAATATAATTATCAATTGGTGATGCATTTACAAATTAAATATAATTATCAAACTATCATTTATACAGTTACTTTTTAACTTGCAAACCAAGATACATCTGTTATATGTATTCGATACGGGTACATTTCCTGTATCGAAAGTCTATGGTACAGGTAATTAGGTAATAACCAAAAAGACCATTGTAACCTCAAAAGAGGACACCCTCTCCATTCTGTCATTTATTTGAGATATATATTATTATTTTTTTATTTTTTAAAAAAGAATTAAATCAAAACATAATAAAAATGAACAGAGAGATCACTCTGAAAACTCCAAAAACGAAAGGTTCATGTTGAACAGGTAATGGAAGATCTCACAAGTGCGTGCCGCTGTATAAACTTGTGAAAATTAGATTAATATGCAAAAATCTAAGAAAAGTTCAGCTATTACATATTTCTGATCTCATTTGCCTAAAGAAAGCCAGTTATGGACATACAAACTTAAATTAAGTCCTCAAAATTTCAACGACCATAATTCATACGGAACAATTTGAATACTCCCATCATTATGTAGATCAGAGATAACAATTAAATATCATGATTCAAGTGGCATTGGAAACTAGATAACATATGTCAAAATCATCCATTATTAGCAACAAACAATATAACTTTTAAACTAATCGCAATCAACGCCTATAATCAAAATAAAGTAAAACTACCGATTATCAACCACGGAAACTTCATACAGTCATAGCTCAGGGTGATATCGGATCCCTCCTTTCATGGCTCTGCGGGCATTATCATGCTGAACCCGAAAC
This sequence comes from Asparagus kiusianus, assembly GCA_022839385.1. Classification (NCBI taxonomy): domain Eukaryota; kingdom Viridiplantae; phylum Streptophyta; class Magnoliopsida; order Asparagales; family Asparagaceae; genus Asparagus; species Asparagus kiusianus. The sequence goes on along the minus strand of BQKN01048439.1, from coordinate 694 downwards.
CCAATAAAGGAAGCTAAACTCCTATCATCATTATGCATAGTACACTCCACCTTAATCTCCCGAAAAGGGATTAAAAAAATTTCGGCTAAAATTTCGGCTAGAGCCACTCGTGCTGATAACGTGTTGTAATATACTAAAGAAATGAAACAATAGACAATAGAAGAAGAGAAATTGTAATTTTATTCATATATTCAATTTCCATACATCGTATAATTTATAGATACATGATGAAAGACAAAAGGACATGTAGTTAATAGTCCACATACAAAGTAATGTCCACATACATTTTGTCTTTTAGATATCTACAAAATGTCTTTTAGATTTCAACAACACCTTATTAAAATATAATTTTATCTATTAATTACTTCTAAATTAACTTATCCAATTGGTTAGTATATTATTATAATATAAACATTATTTTACTTTAAATTAAAATATAATATGTTGTACTATAATTACTAATTAATATTATTAATTATTACATTATATTATATTATATTATCATGTTATACTATATAATAATTAATATAATATAAATCAATATATTTAATATAATACTTTAATAATATATTATTTAATTTAATATATTATTATATAGTATCATAGAATATAATGTACTGTATAAAATATTATAATATCGTAATTTATTCAATGTATTATTTTTAAAATATTATATTATAATTAAAATATTATA
>BQKN01048433.1:0-17476 GCA_022839385.1 Asparagus kiusianus | reverse complement strand
GTTGCTCCGATCGCAACACTTCCAACTTATCGACTCTCATCAATAGAGCGATAGGTCCTCAAAGTTGCTCCGATCGCAACATTTCCAACTTATCGACTCTCATCAATAGAGCGATAAGTCTTCAAAGTTGCCGTGCTTAAAACAAGAGCATATGGACAATCTATCGAAAGCAATTTCATTGTTCCATGTCAGAAAATGATATGCAAAAGAAACAATGAAAACCCAAAACAACAACACTTTTATTCAAAAGGAAAACTAAGCAACCTGAAATAAAAGTTGTTCTAATCAAAAGAGCAAGACAAAGATAGGCTCATCGATTCATCAAACTGAATGAAGCAATCTGAGACTTAATATCGGAAAGCTTCCCTTCGTGATCTGTTCGCACCAGCACCTCAGCCCGCTTCCGAAGCTCGTCTTCACTAGACAGCATAGTAGCCACCTTCTTCTTGGCCTCCTCTAAAGTAGCAGCTTTGGCACGGTAATTCACCAGGGAAGCAGCACTTTTGAGGTTGAGATCAGTGACAATAGTTTCTTCTCGTTTGAATTGAGCCTTCATCCTAGTTAACTCCACTTCAGCGGCGGCGATCTTCTCCCGCAAAGTCTCTAAGGAGGTGTTTGAAAGTGCCAGTTCAACTTGTTTTTGAGCGTGTAGCTGTTGCAGTCGTTCCACCTCAACCTCTTCCTCAGCTACATCATGTCGAGCGGCTTCATATTTGTTGAATTCCTCAGCTCGGATGTCCTCAAAAGTAGATGATATCTGCGCTTGGATATCAGTGCGACCCAAAGCCTCTAAGAATCTGATTTGCCCCTCTAGACGTAAGATGGCTTCGGAGCAACGCTGAACAACATCGATGTCACCCACAAGTTTGAGATTGTTCAAATTGTTTGTGAGCATAGGCTTGTAGGTATCGAAAGTATCTCGTCCGGCCAGTACAACCTCAATTATTTTCTTGATAAGCCCTTCCAAGTTGTCAAGGGATATCTTGACAAAATCTGGTACGTCTACTGGACTCGAAATAGCAATGGGAGACGGTGCAGAAACTTCTGTAGACGCGAAGCCAAGTAGAAGGCTAGCAGGCGATTTCGGTGTAGTGGCTTGAGAAGGGACACCAATATCCAGGTGAGAAGGACTCGATTGTAGAACCATCAATTCCCCCGCTTGAGATGATCTTGGCACGTCTACAACTTCTGTGGAGGCTAAAGATATGGTCAATAAAGTCGTCGGCGGGAGAGTCGTTGTTGAGGGCTCTGAGTGAGAAGGCTCTGACATCTGAGCTGGTGCTAGCATGAGCTGTTGCGATAAAGGAGGAGTAACAGTACTCGCTTCATGCACCATAGGATCTGCACGAGGAAATTATTTAAGTCGGCAATAAAGATGGGTCGCGAATCAGAACAAGTGATACTTACCCTCAAGAGGTAAAGGAATGTATGGTGAAGCTTTATCTGAAGAAGAGGGTGGTCGAATATTCCACTCCCCGAGACCGTCGTCATCCTCGCTTAGGTTGTCATGGTCCTCGTCACTTCCACCTTGATCATCATCATCATCTGTATCGTCTGCACCGTCGCCATGATCTGTAGGTTCCTCTTCAATCACAGGAGCAAACATTGGTGGATCTTCAGCGAGGGCAGGCTTCGATATGATGCCAGTGGTAGGGCTAGGCTGTACATCTGCTGCAGGTGGTAATAGCACAGAAGCAGAAGGAGACTTGTCTACCACCGGTTCCTCTTGACTAGCCGCCGTGGGCTCCGAGATCGGAGGTCTATCTTCTTCGACAGTATGAGCAGCGGAAGCAGTATCATGAAGCGTGTCTTCAGGGATAATTTCCATACCCCCAGCAAATGATTCATCGCCGCGATCGTCTTCATGCAACGAGTGGGCTGAAGAGGCAGGACCTTCTAAAGCAGGACCAACGTTGGGAAGACCAAGCTGAGGCGAGAGTTGCATAGCAGCCGACTCTTGCTCTTCCTCTTCAGCATGCCATGCTTTCTGAGCATCTGACATAAGCTTAGAAACAGGAGGTTCGAGTGCTAATTTCCGACGAGCTCGTTTGTCGTATTTAGCTGCTTCAGCCGCATCCATTGCTCTCTTTCCAAGAGCACTTTTACTCCGAGTCAGAACTCTTGAAGGTTCCACCGCATGAGTATCCGGCAATCTGACCTCTTCTTGAGCTCCTTCCGGTGGATGTTGCTGTTCGGTTTCTGGTAATTGTTGCTGTTCATCCTCCGTGATCGCCTTTTCATATGTCAAGTATTCGTTAGCCCCCCGGGCACGGAACCGTTTAGCATTCCTCTTGGCAGCATACCATCTACGGATGGCCCTCAAACAAGAGGTGTTCATGTTGTAAGCCGGAACCTGGGAGGCAGCTTGGTACCACGTGCAGAAACTCAAAGAGGTACGAATATTTGGCATCTTATGCGGAAGACGAAATTTCGCGCCTGTGCATCCCGCTACTGAGAAGTACCAGGCTCTTGCTCCTTCATATACGTTTCCTGTATACGCAAGAGCAGGATTTGGATTCCCGATGTAGAGTTGGTCATAGCCAAATTGTCGAGAAAAGCGATAAGGCTGATAGGGTTCAATAAAACATTTTCTCCCTTGCCGAAAAATGAGGTAACCCGGGCGGATATTTATGAGCCACCAAAAAGCACCTCTACTGAGTGTGGTAAAAGCGTTCCGTCCGGGGGTGTCTTGATGGAGTTCTCCATACGCACCACCTTCAAAAGCGGGGAATTTGCAAGCGATCTCATAATTATGTTCTCGCCTGAAGATTTCACGGAACTTCACTTGGTACCAACCGACCCATTCGGCAGTTTCTAATTGTTGAACAAGAGGCGCCGAGGAATCATCATATTCAGGAGTCGACATTATTGAAGGACAGTGCAAAACAAACCAAGATACCAGGTAAATATACGGCATCGGTACTCGAGGGGTCAGAGTTTGAATGACAGTTTTCCCATCTAAATCCGATTTCTTGACGGTGATAAACTCGGAAGACAATTCCCGCAAGCCGCTCTGCAAACAGCACACCATAGCCGAAAGAAGATTCAAGGGCCGTCCATGAGCTAGAAGTACAGCAGGGTACAATACCTCCACCGTAATAGCATCCACCGGCCTGGTAGGTACTACACATCTCTTTAACCAAAGAGTAAGAAAACCTGCGAACAAAGCCATGTCGGAGATTGGGACTTCTGCTTGGTAATGGAAACTCTCAAATGTGGTAAATGCCGGGAAGACATCCTCTTTTACTTCACAAGTATAGTGAGAGGTCGCGTCATTGATGCGTTCATTGATTTCTTCAAGAGTACTAGCAGCCAAACGGGTCACCTCTGCCTCTTTATCCCCCACATTCCGGAACAGATACTCAGCCCATTGTCCTTGTTTCACGCCGCCGGCTCTTTTTCCGGTAGTTTGTGCACATATCTGGAAATGGCACATCAATTCCCAGTAAGTGTTATATAGGTCGGGAGCGGTATTTTTCAAATTTTCCAGCTCTCTGCTTCCAGGAACAAACTCCTCATAAGGTAATTCTCCGAAAGATAAACCGGAAATCTCAAACATAGCGAAAAGCCCACTGTAGTTTGGAGTGATTCCATATTGAGTAGCCGTTATTGGAACCCGTAATTCAGAAATTCTTAAAGGTTCTTCTAGCTGTTCCAAGACAAAATTTATCATCCGGGCCCACCAGTCCGACTCACTGGAGTGAACCCATGTGGGAGCTCTGAAATCTTGAGCAGGGAACTCTCCCTGGACCGAGATAAATTTCCTAATGAAAACCGCCGCCAGCTTAGCGGACTCTCCGACGGGATGTTCTTTTTTGAATGAGCCCGGCTTCAAAGCCATAAAGTTATTAAAACCGGCAGAATGAGTGCCCCGATAAGTGATGTGTCCTGTAGCGACACCGCCTTGGTCCTAAACAAGTTCCCAATTCATTGACCGTGGGATAGATGCACATTGGTAATAAGAGATGGGCCACATCCGCTCTAAATTGGGAAGAAAAAGACGGCGATTGTTTACGACCCTCAACCATTTGTAATTCCCCTCGGACATTCGCTTGGGATCCATGTTGACAGAATCTCCGAAGAGGAAGGATGGCTTCTTTAGAATCTCACGTCCCGCAGTTTCAAACTTAGCATCCGTAACCAAAGACCTGAGAGTCTCAGGGAAGGCTTGGGTAATAAGCTTTGCTCGTTCTTGGTTTGTGTCTTCAAAAACTGGGTACTCAAAGCGAAAACTAAAGACTGCATTTTTCTCCGGGCTTCCCGCATGACCAAAATAATGCTTGAAAGAAAGGGGCTCGTTGGAATAGCATGCTGCAGAGAGGAAAAATCAGTCAATTGAGTGAAAAGGTCTAAATCAGGAATGCAAGGTCAAGACCCGCGTTTGGATCTCCAAACACAGAGTCTCAACCCGCATCCAAATCTCTTTGGAACATAAGGTCAAGACCTGCGTTCGGATCTTTAAACACAGAGTCCCAACCCGCATCCAAATTTCTTTAGGACACAAAGTCAAGACTTGCGTCCAAATCCTCAAACGCAGGGTTTTAACCCACATCCAAGTTTTGGAACGCAAGGCCTGAACCTGCGTTGAAATTTTGTGAACGATGGATTTAACCATACGTTTTCTCAAATAGGATAAACTCTGAGGATCCTCCCTCGAGTTTAATGGTGAGATACAAGCCACTGATCAAAGGTCAAAGGTGAGAGATTGGTTCAAAACAACCTATGTTGGTTCAATCTTACCGCTAGATGAAGAGATTGGAAGCTGCGGTGCAGCGGTTCGAGCATCACCAGAAGCTTTAGCCGGAGGGGAACCTTGAGCCGGAGCAGCCCTTGGTTTGGAAGTGGTTTTCTTTTTGAGAACCATTTTAATCGCGACGAGGAAGAAGATCGGGGGTGAACTTGTTCTCCCCTTGAAATGGCGGAGAAGATGAACAGGAGCCCTGTTTGGGAAAAGGGGAAAAGTCGAATGACCTTTCGATTTGACCTTAATGGTCTATTTATATACAGCTGTAGCTGTCAGATCAGCGCGGGATTTTAGGCAAAAATCTCACCCGAAGAGAGATTTTCATAATTTTAAAAAGGGGTTGCAACTTCCAAACGCACCCCTTGCATTCAGACAATTTGGATGTACGCTTTAAGCATGCGTTCTGATGACCATCCTCAACCTGGCATACAACTGCTCTTTTCAGAGTGTACAATATTTCAACCAAGAAGCTATCCTCTTGATTAAGCTGGAGATAAAGCCCGGTAGTTCCTTCTATCTCTAGTAGTAAATTTGTCTTAAACCAGGGAATGCCGAATCTCTCTGGGGATGATGAGCTTAAATAAGCAAACTCCAAGTCGTCGCTAGCGAATTAAACAAGAACGATGATGTTTTACCCAATTTTCAATGGGGTGCATTCAGTCAACAAAATTCAGGATCCAAAGTGTTTCGAAAATTCGTCCCAGTCAACCGCGAACTTTCGAAAACTTTGGAGGGGGTTCTGTAGGCTGTCTAAAATTTACAATAGGATAGCTGGTTCCTCATCAAATACTGATGCTGAAAGTTACAATATGACGACTTTCAGAAAATCATTCCAGGTAGATCGATGAAGGTTACAATCAGATGATCTTCACAACAACAACATGGCTGAAATCACATTAGCAACTATCAGAGATGCTGATGAGCAGTGTAATGATTTTAGAAAAGCGGGAAGATCTAAAGGGCCATAAGCAAATCTTCAGTATGCGGAGAAGCTCATGATCAAGATATCTTAGCGAAGATTGTGACCTGCAGTTGATAGAGTGTTATTGGGACATCTCAATTATCACAAATGACCTGAATAGGACCTTCTTGATTGGTCATTGGTGTCATCCATATATAAAGATAAAGGAGACATGCACAGCTCGAACACAGCTCATCGCTGCTCAACACAACTCATCAGCCGCTGCCGAACGCAGCTCATCGCTGCTCAACGCAGCTCATCAGCCGCTGCCGAACGCAGCTCATCGCTGCTCAACGCAGCTCATCAGCCGCTGCCGAACGCAGCTCATCGCTGCTCAACGCAGCTCATCAACCGCTGCCGAACGCAGCTCATCGTTGCTCAACGCAGCTCATCAACCGCTGCCGAACGCAGCTCATCGTTGCTCAACGCAGCTCATCAGCCGCTGCCGAACGCAGCTCATCACTGCTCAACGCAGCTCGTCTGACTTATTCAAACACGATCGTAACAACTTTGAAGCTGTTTTCAACCCACGATTTGGGGAATGGTTTACGTGGGTGGTTACACCCGATTAATGGGGTAACTAATCCCCCACTTAGGCGCGGATTATGGGGGCGGTTACACCCCTAATCCCCCTATAAATATCAACAAACTCAACAGAGTTAGGGATCGGATTTTGGATAATCAGATCTCGAGAGGCTTAGATCGGATTTTCTGTGAGAAAGAGTTGGAGATTTAACTCTTTATATAGTCTGGGGAATCAACATCCAAGGGAGAATCCAGACATTATATATTTGGCTAATTAACCGAATCATCTTCGGTTCAGATAACTCTTGTCATCAGAGTTTATTATTCGCCCTGAGTTATAATACTCGGCAAGAGTCATCAGCTATAAAAAATCAGTTGTTCCAGCAAGTTGAAGTAATCAGATCGTCAACGAGAAGCAAATTCGACGCGAGCATTCGAAGGAAGCATCTCATCGCCACCGTGAAGAACCCAGTCTTAAACAAAGGAGAAAATCAAATTTATTTTCTTCTCTTTTGTACCCCGGAATTCAAATTGTAATTGAGAATTGAGAGAGTTGTAATCATTCTTTTTCTAAGCAGTTAGAGAGAATAAAATCAAATACAATTCTTTTTACTATTCTTCTTGTTACAAAATTTCCAACAAACAAAAGATGGCGACTCCGCTGGGGACTAGCTTCACTGATGAAGAAGTGGTGGTGCAATCTGATGCTCACCTCGCTGGAACGACCGTTGAGACCCTGGTAGTTGAATTTGATCAAGCCAAATATGAGGAAGCTCTTTCCTCTGGATCATTGAGCCCCAAGGTCAGGCGCAACACCCAGAAAGCCTCTACAGAGATCCAGCTCGCTGCAGAGAAGCCGAAGAAAGCCCTCTCCTTCGGCCAAAGCCTCAAACTCGCTCTGCAGGTTGAAGATCCTATGCCCGCGTCAAAATGTGTAGTGGGTAACAAAAGGCCTCTGGTGCAGGAAGATTTAACCACTGTCAACAATGACGCGGCTAAGATCCTGAAGCAAGCCAAGAAGAACGCAGCTCGAAGACGGAGGAGATCCATCCGACGAGCACATCTTCGAGAAAACCGATCCGCGGTTCAAGGCCAAGGTTGCGTTTCCAAAACCTCGCCTAAAGATTGCGTTCCTCTGCCAGAACGCATGCTTCGCGGCAATGAGCCCAATTACGAGCCGCGAGTAATACAACTTAAACGCGACCCTCAGTGGTGCGTTGTACCTCTAGAACATAGTACTGATAAGAACGCACCTGATGAGGGCGTTCAGATAAAACGAGACCCCAAGAGGTCTGTTTCTAAACGCAGGTTCAAGCCTGATGTTCCCAAACCACAACGCTCTTGCGTTTCAACTCCAGGACGCAATGTGGTCCGAGAGGGACAACATGGGTTGAAGATTCATGTGCAGCAAGAACCAGCCTCGTCCAGTCAAGGACAGGGGGTTGCGTTCCCAATAGATAATTCTCAAATTTCTGATTTGCGAGAATTACTTTCTAGAGGGAAACCAACACAACAACCAGCTCACTCATGTCATTGTGAGAAGATCATTTCAACAGTCCTTTCCGAATGCCAATGTTGTATACCTGAGCCTCGCAGGTCTGTATTCGATAGGCTGTCCAACGTCGCAAGACCCACCAAAAGACGACGTCATCAAAAGAAGAGAGTTTCTGAAACCGAATACCCTCAGGTCACCATCAACATGACCGGCAGGGGGAAAGCCCGGCATCCTAGTCCTGACGAATCTGAAAGAAGCCATTCCCCGACCGTTCGAGAAATCTGCGACGAATTTGAAGGAGTGTATCGACATACCCGGACACGGACGGGAGCAATCCGCCCGATCGACTACCAGAAGTTGGCCAAAGGAATTACTTCTGATGATGAACACTCGGCAATCGTCGAATCCCAATCCTCGAGTTCTGTTGGAATGCGAGAAGTCTCCGCTTACATGACTAACAACCCTGAAGATTTAGCTAAAACAGTTAATGAACACCATATTATGCTTCATGCACAGCAAGAGACGCTCCTCCAATTGAAGGACATGTTGGCCCAGCTCCTCGCCGAAAAAGGCCAAAAACCCGAACCTTCTCGGAAGACAACTTCGAAAGGAAAACAGAAAGTGCTGGAGCACGAGACTCACAATTTGGAGTCTTCTTCCGAAAATGAGAAAGAAACGGAGAGAGAATCGAATCTCCAATCAAACAAAGTAGATGAGCTAGAAGCCCGCCTTAACGCAATGGCCAACAGAAGCGAGCTTCGCGAAGAAGGAGTGATACGGCCTTATCCTGCAGAGTGGGATACAGCTCCATATCCATCAAAGTTCAAGGCCCCAACCTTGCAACCATTTGACGGCACCGGATCACCGAATCAGCACATCTACTACTTTAAGTCCCAGACTGGAGATGTGGTGGCCAACGATGCCATCTTGACTTGACTATTCATCGGTACCCTCAAGGGTGTAGCCTTCGAATGGTTTATGAAGTTGCCTGCCGGTTCTATTCAGAAATGGATAGACTTGGAAAGGCTTTTCTTAGTAAGATTCTTCGAAGATGACACGGAGGTCTCCGTTCCGACTCTTCTCGCCACCAAACAGAGAAAAGGAGAGTCCATCAAAGCCTATGTGGAGAGGTTCCGCAGTATGGCATTGCGATGCCCATCAGGTATGACTCAGTCAACCCTAGTTGAAACTTGCAGGCACAATCTGCAGACTCAGCTCCTTGCCCAGATGGGGGTAGCAGAATGTCGTTCCTGGAGACAACTGGTGTCGCAAGGGGAACAAGCCGAAGAGATTGTTGCTCGAATTAAAGCTGAAGAAGAACCACAACCCAAACCGCAGCAACAACGTAATCAGAACAATGCCCAGCGGTCTAAGGGGAAAGAGACTCTAGCAGCTGATTACACGCAAGTGCCACCGCCCACTAAGCAAGGCAAGACCCCGAATCAACAAAGGGCGCCCAAGCAGTATTCATTCAAGGAAGAGCATGTGGACACCCTGTTTCAGCTCCTTCGAAAGAACAACAAATTGCAACTCCCTGAAATCAGGAAGCCAGACGAAGCAGGGAAGGTAGATGACCCCAACTACTGTCGCTATCATAGGTTCTTGGGACATCCTACCAGGAAATGTTATGTGTTCAAGGACATCTTGCAAAATCTGGTAAACGCAAATGTACTCACCTTGAAGCCCGAACAAAAGACTGTATCTACCAACATGATAGCAGTCCAGTTTGGCGACTTCCCTCCAGTGACAACCGCGAATGGTGTAGTCCCCATTCCCAAAGGGAAAATACACTTGAAGAATACCGACATGCATAATCAGAAAGGCAGGGGGTTGATACCTCTCTCTACCCCAAAAGGAGAGATCATGTGGGTCCATCCTGACTTGATTAAAGATCAACAGTGGGCGAATACCTTGTCCAAGAAGAAAAGAGACAAGATTAAATCATCCAACATGATTAGCCCCTCCATGACCGAGAATGATGACCATCTCAAACCTCTCACTGACTCAGAGGAAGAGAGGCTTGTCCTGGCAGCATACCCAGGAGACAACGCTGGCACTCGGTCAGGAAAGACTTACTTGAGGGATTACACCCAGAATCCTCAAGAAACTGAAGAACAGCTACAGGACGCTGGGGGTTCTGCACCAAAGAAGCCCATGGATAAAGGAAAGCAGAAAGAGCTTCGTTTCAATAGAAATCTTCATCAGGAGCGTGGAGAGTCAAGCGATCCTTTCCAATTCAATGTCATGGCACAGCTGGCCAACATACCCGCCAGGATTACTTTATATGAGCTATTGAGGTTGTCTAAAACCACCAAGGAAGCTCTGATCGAAGCTTTGAAGAACACGGAAAGTTTTATCACTCAAGTTACCCCGATTCCTGAAGCATCCGAAGATCAATCGTGTCTACAATGTCTGCAAGCGACAAGAAGTCTACCATGCATATCTTTTACTCAGGAAGATATGCAGGTCCAGCACAAGCACGATAGACCCCTGTATTATACAGGGTACATCGGATCATCAGAGATCAGCCGCGTTCAAGTTGACCCAGGCTCAGCACTCAGTATCATGCCATACAGAGTCATGCAAGTCATAGGGATTCCCATGCATCGACTGAACGCTACTCAAACTACCATTTTCGGGTTCAATGCTAATAGTACCCGACCTCTGGGAAAGCTCAAGCTTAGATGTCAAATTGGAGACCTCAAGTCAGAAGTAACTTGTTATATCATCGATGCAGACACGTCTTATAATCTCTTACTAGGACGCCCATGGATACATGCTAACCGCATTGTCCCATCTACTCTACATCAAGTTATGAAGTACGTCAACGATGAAGACAAAGTTCGAACCCTGATTGCGGAAAAATACCCTTTCAGAGGAGTAGAAAATTTCCACACAGATTCGGTCTTCTATTCGGAATCGCAAGAGAAAGAAGATGTTGACAGCGGCAACGAAGCGGACGTCGAGCCAGATCCCGAGGGAGATTGTCCATGGGAATTGAACTTTGATGTAATAAGTGCAGTTGAGAACAATAATAATGTACCGAGTGAGGGCGAGTGGTGCATTAATGAAGATTTTATTTTGGCGTACTTGTCTGATGATTCATTTAAAGTTGAGCAAACAGGTACCAATCCATGGCGCGTGCTTTGTGCGGAAACATCTCTCACATTGCCAGTTAAGCCACCTTTCGCTTCAGACGAAGAAGTCGAAAATGCACAAAAGGCTTTCTTCAAAGTTCCGCCCAGAAGGAGAAGGCAGAAGCCGATTCATTTCGGTAAAGTTAAACCCGAACCACTCAAACGGGGAAGTTCTGAAGAGGATGATGGAGTGCCTCAATTCCATTATCACGAACCTAACTCCGTCCAACTAATGAAACAAATGGGGTACAACTTTAACGAAAAACAAGGTTTAAACTTTGGGAAAGGAAGACGAACACCAATTCGAATGTCTCTCACTCCCGAAGGAAAACCGCCGGATTATTATCAAAGTACCAGAAGAGGCTTGGGCTATGTCACAACGCCTCCTGCCTCAGAAGATGAAATCAGTAATTACCTGCGGCAAAATCATTCATCTGGAACATCCTCCTGTGAATCTGATGTCAGCGTCGGACCTTTCTTTAAAGGCTTGACTGTGAACATGGTGTCAACTAGTCACCCAGATGAAGACGCAGAAGGAGATGAAGAGTTAATCGAGTCGGCCGACGATCCTTGGATCAAACGTCTCAACATTTTGTGGGATATGCGTTTTGAACAACGCGAACCGCCCACCGAAGATAAAGTAATCCAGGTCAACATAGGGGATGAATCTGACCCTAAGCCTATCTTTATAGCTGAAAATTTATCATCATCCGAAAAAGAAGACCTTATATCTCTCATCCGAGAATATATAGATGTCTTCGCCTGGAATTATGAGGATATGCCGGGTCTCGACCCGAAAGTGGCCATACATCGTCTTAACATTGATCCGGATGCCAAACCCGTTAAACAACAACAACGTCGGTTTCGTCCCGAGATCATGGAAGCAATTGAGTCCGAAGTGAAGAAGCTCATAGACTCAGGATTTGTGAGGGAAGAACAACACCCGGACTGGGTAGCCAACATTGTTCCAGTCCCTAAGAAAAACGGTAAGGTCCGCATATGCATCGATTTTCGTGACCTTAACGCAGCTTGTCCAAAAGACGAGTTCCCGCTTCCTATCACGGATGTTATGATCGATAACACCTGCGGATATGAAAGAATGTCCTTTATGGATGGATTCTCTGGGTATAATCAAATTAAGATGCACCCAGACGACGAGAGACATACTGCATTCAGAACACCACTGGGGGTGTATTGCTACACAGTGATGCCCTTCGGCTTGAAAAATGCAGGCGCGACTTATCAACGTGCAATGAACTCCATCTTCCACGAACATCTGCGTAAGAAGATAGAGTGCTACGTTGATGACATAGCTGTGAAAAGCCAATGTAAAGGTGATCATCTTACGGATTTGAAGACTATGTTCGATATCATGCGAACACATCAACTGAAGATGAACCCGACAAAATCTTTCCTTGGGGTCTCAAGTGGAAAATTCCTGGGATTTATTGTCACGTCTAAGGGAATTTCTCTTGATCCAGAGAAGATCCGCGCCATCCAAGACATGCCACCTCCGAAAAGTCTGAAAGAACTCCGAGGTCTACAAGGAAGATTGGCCTACATCCGGAGGTTCATATCTAACCTTTCGGGTCGTTGCCAGCCTTTCTCTAAGCTCATGAAGAAAGGAGTATCCTTTGTTTGGGATGGGGAATGTCAAAAAGCATTCGAAGAAATTAAGAGATATCTTACTCAACCGCCAGTTCTTGTAGCTCCAATATCAGGCAAGCCATTCCTACTATATGTGAGAGCCATGGAACACTCTCTAGGAGCCTTGTTAGCCCAGAACAATGATCAAGGTCAAGAGCAAGCCATCTATTACCTAAGCAGGACCATGATGGGAGCCGAACACCGGTATAATCCAGTTGAAAAAGAATGTCTCGCTTTGGTATTCGCGATTCAAAAAATGCGACATTATCTTGTTGGACAAACAATTCATGTCATCTCCAAGGTGAATCCCTTGAGAGTCCTAATGACTAAGCCATCATCTTTAAACTGCCGACTAGCAAAATGGGCCATTCTCTTATCGCAATACGACATGCAATTCATGCCCCAAAAAGCGGTCAAAGGTCAAGCGTTGGCAGACTTTTTAGCTGATCACCCGGTGACAGGGACATCCAAATTGTATGAAGGGTTACCTGATGAAGTCGCCGAAGCTTGTGTTACTCGAGAATCTATGCAAATTTGGAAATTATTCTTCGACGGTGCATCCAGAGCGAATCCTCATGGAGCAATTACTGCGGGAGTTGGGATGGTGTTCATGTCTCCAAGTGGTCACGTGATCCCCAGAGGATTTTCCCTAATTGAGCCTTGCACCAACAATGTGGCGGAATATAATGCTCTGTTGCTAGGAATGCAATTGGCCGAAGAACTTAACATTCGACATCTCGAGGCTTACGGTGACTCTCAACTCATCGTAAATCAGGTTCGAGGGGAGTACGAAGTGCGTCATGAGGACTTAATCCCGTACTACTTCGCAGTGCTGAAGCAAGCTAAGAAATTTGAAGGATTCTTTATTGACTACATTCCACGAGCTCAGAACGCTTATGCAGACGCTTTAGCCTCATTGGCGACTTCATTGGCATTGCCGCCAGGGGCTGAAACAACGGTCTCAGTTATAGGGCGTGAATTATACTGCTCTAAAATTCCTAAAGAGGAAAGTTCAGATAAGACAACGATAGAAGAAGCCTGTGCGACCTCAATGGAATTAGAAGCCAGAGATTGGCGATTTCCATACATCGACTATGCCGTATATGGAATCTTACCTGAGGATCCCAAGGAAGCGGCCACTATCAAGCGAAAGGCCCTCCAATTCTATTATGACGCAACTTCGCAAACCCTGTATCGTAAATCGCATGACGGAGTTTTGCTTAGATGCCTCTCTCGAAAAGAAGCAAAAGAGGCCCTAAAGGAAGCTCATGAAGGAATGTGCGGAGCTCATCAGCCAGGAGCCAAATTGGGCGATCGTCTCCGAAGAATCGGGTATTACTGGCCGAAAATGTTTTCAGATGCGGCAGACCATGCTAAACATTGTCATGAATGCCAGATCCATGGTGATTTCATCCACCAAGCACCGGGAAATTTACACCCTACATCTGCCTCCTGGCCATTCGAGGCATGGGGTATGGATATCGTCGGTCCGATTTCTCCTCCGACTTCTAAGGGACATCGGTTCATTTTGGCCGTGACCGATTATTTCTCCAAATGGGCGGAAGCAATCCCGCTAAAAGAAGTCAAGACTTCAAATGTGATTAAGTTCATCAAACATCATGTCGTCTACCGTTTTGGAGTTCCGAGACGAATAGTGCACGACAACGGGACACAATTTGTCAGCTTCGGATTCCAGAGATTTTGTGATAAATTTAGGATCCAAAGCGTCGCATCTACGGCATATTATCCACCAGCGAATGGTCTTGCGGAAGCCTTCAACAAAACCATCGTGAAGCTTCTTAAGAAATTCGTTTCTAAAAGCCGACGCGATTGGGACGAAAGACTCGGCGAGTGCTTGTGGGCATACCGAACAACAGTGAGGACTTCTACCAGAGCTACGCCGTTCTCTTTAGTATACGGTTGTGAAGCAGTACTACCACTGGAGATTCAGATCCCTTCTCTGAGAGTCGCGATTACAACAGGACTTACAGATGAAGAAAAACATCAGCGACGTTTGCAGGAACTTGAAGCCCTAGACGACAAGCGACTTCAGGCTCAGCAGCAAATTGAATTATATCAAGCCCGTATTTCTAAGGCTTACAACAAAAAGGTTAAAGAACGGGTCTTCAGGAAAGGCGATCTAGTTTTGGCTAATCGACGACCTATGGTGATGACTCACAAAACCAAAGGGAAATTCAATCCCAAATGGGAAGGACCTTTTGTGATAGAGACAGTCTACTCCAACGGAGCCTACCGTCTCATTAATAAGAAAGGCGATAGACTTATGATGCCGATTAATGGGAAATTCCTCAAGAAGTATTACCCTTAATCTGCAATCCTCTTAAATCTAACTGGGGGTTGATTATATTTATAAATTGTTCCCCTACTTTGTATGCCGTCAAGTTAACATTACACCTCTGGCGATTTAAAGATCATTATAATAAAGGAATTGTCCCAAATTTTTCCAAGATTGCTGTCAGCGTAATCTGTTTTGTGAAAATTCCTAATTCTAACATTGTATTTAGCCCTCCTGAACGCAAATCCTAAGGCTGTGTTCAGAATAGATCTACAGCTGCGTTGCAAGTCCCATGGCTATGAGATCTGGTGTTGCGTTCAACTCTCCTGAACGCAAGTCCTAAGGCTGCGTTCAAAGCACGTCTACAGTTGCGTTTCAAGTCCCACAACTGCAGGGCCCCGCTGCGTTCAGCCCATTTGAACGCAAGCTCTATAGCTGCGTTCAGAACGAGTCTACAGCTGCGTCGACGAACGCACAATATGATCATTTCGACCAGAAGAGGCTCCCCAAATCGGAAAGCATCAAGTTTACTCTCAAGATCAGACAACTACAACCCACGTCCTGAAGTTGCCTGTTGGGATGCGAATAGGCTTGCGTTCAAGTCATTCAAGCATAAGGAAATAATTTTCAACATCCATCACAAACACAGAAAATGCAAGTAGAAGCAACAACAGTTCATAGCATGCAGATAACAAGTGTTTGAAGAAATAACCTAGAGTTATTACAAAGTCAAAACACAAAAAGATAGAAGCAGCTGTTTTTTTTAAAGTAGAGAGAAGCTCATAAGATGAGCTTCTGTATCCGATATGGATTTTTTGTGCTTCGCCAGCACCTCTTCTCTAACTTTCTTCTCAAACTCAGCATCAGAGACTGCAGCAGCAGCAGAGGCCTCCTGTTTGAGCACCTCAAGAGCTTCCTTCTCAGTCTGAACTTCAGATGCTAAGGTAGCGTCCCCAAGGATGAACTCTTCCTGAGTTATATCCCCTGCATTCAGCTTGACCCTGGCTTGGCGGCGCTGCTTCTGCAAGTCCCTAATACAAGCCTTCTTCTCTGAAATGTTCAAAGCTCGGACCCTATCAACAATTGCCGCCTCCAACCTAGCTCCGGTGATAGCATCTCGAACTTTATACTCCAAGTCCGTGTGCTGCAACTCCTCTAGATAATGAGCAGCCCCAGAGTATCGGCGTATCGTCTCGCCAAAACGCTTGGCGTAAACAAAGTTGATCTCCGCAAGAGCATTTAATCCTTCTATGATAGGCGCTTGAAACTCAAGGAAAGAGCCCCACCCGTGTATCACGGTGCAGAAGGCTTGCCTTACCATATTTTCCAAACGCCTAGAGAGGAAAAGAGTGCTGTTAGGCGACAGACGAACAGCATCGTCAGTCACCCGCTCGAACTCCTCACGTGGAAAGATTACGGAGATGGGTGGAATGAGAGGAGCGTCTTCCTGGGGCAATTCTTCCTCCTCATCATCAGAAATAATAATAGGCTCAGCAGCACGAGCCCCACCTAGCAACAAAGCAATCATAAATTCATTTAGTCCCCAAGCAACTAAAGTTAAACGCAGGAGACTGAACCTGCGTCAAGATTTCAGAACGTAGCAGTTCAGACCTGCGTCAAAATCTATTTGAACGCAAGGAATCTAGACTGGCGTTAGACTTCTTCAAGATTAAGAGATCGATCTTTATCTTATCATCAAACACAAAAAGTTCTGTTGCACGTTCAAGATCAAAACAGTTCTTATCACAAACACAGAAATTTCTATATGTGATCAACAACAAAGGGTATGTTCTTTTGCACAACAATGGACACAAGAACTCCTTTCGAGATTCAAAGTCAAAGAAGATGAACAGTTTTCATCAAGAAACATACAAGTTCTTGGCAGAGATCGAAGAGACGAACCTTGTTCGTCATCATCAACCAAAATCCGGTCAAAGAATTTTAAGAGCACTGGTCAAAAAAAAAGGGGAATGCTTAAACATGAAGAAGAAAACGAGGATTACCTCGATGACCAGACGCTGGAGGCGTTGACGACGGTCCTGAGGCGGACCTAGAAGCACCCTTCGACGGCGGGACAACGTTCGCCATCTGCTCGTGAGATCTCTTGGGAGCCATGGCTAGAGAACGAAGTCGAATCTTAGAGGAATTAACGAGAAGAAACTCGTTTCTGAGTTCAAGAAGGGAGTTTAAACGTTAAGGCCCTTGACGTGACCAATCAGCCATATTTATAAAGAATTAATAATGAAGGGGCAGAGTTCCAAGACTCCCGTCCTAATATGGTCTCTTCGTCATCATTATAGCCGCTTGGGCTTCTGACAAGACGCAGGACAAGACCCTGCGTTCAAAAAACAAACCAACCCGAACGCAGTAATCTGGAGTTGCGTTCAACGCAGCAATCTGGAGTTGCGTTCAACCCGAACGCAGCAGTTTGAAGTTGCGTCCTTTAAAAAATACGCAGCCCTATCTAAGGATATGAACGCAGGGGGTACACCCAGCTCTAGAATTCTTATAAAATGTGCTACTAAAGTTTAAAACTCTTGCACATTTCTTTTTGACTAAACCTTTTTAATGTCAATCTTAAATCCATCAAGGAGATTAAACTCCATCTTCCTCAAAGTTGCTCCGATCGCAACACTTCCAACTTATCGACTCTCATCAATAGAGCGATAAG